>JABRWK010000260.1:55820-88420 GCA_013372445.1 Hypothenemus hampei | reverse complement strand
AAAAGGCAGTTTTATACACCGAGTCGTTATCTATAGGTATCTGGTGAAATCCAGACGTCATGTCTAAGGAGGTGAAAAATTGTCCTCTACCCAGCCGGTCAAGCTGGTCATCAATACGTGGTAGTGGGTACCGGTCCTTTATTGTAATTTTATTCAACGCGCGGTAATCGACGCATAATCGGTCGTTTCCATTTTTCTTCTGGACTAGAATTACCGGACTCGAATAGGGAGATGTACTTTCTCGGATGATATTACTTTGGAGGAGGTTATTAATAATTTCTCGGACTTTCTTGCGTTCCATTTCAGACATACGATAGGGATGGTAAAATATAATTTTTTCTTCCGTTAGTTTTATTGTTAACTTTCCTGTATTTACAGTTTTTAACAAGAATCCAGTACTTATCAAATCTGGGTACTCTGAAAATATTTTCAATAATTTTGATTTATAATCTATGTTGAGGTCAGTTATTATTTCGTCATAGTTGCTGGATAAATTTACATTATTAGAAAAAGATTTCGGGACTAATTTTTGTTCGAGCTTGTCTTTAAATAGTATAACATTATGATCATAAACATCCTCCCCGATTAATAGGTCATAGTTTGGATGATTTTGTGGGACCAAAACCAAGTCTAAGTTAAGTTTTACCTCTGGGAATTCTATCAATGCTTTTGTATAAAAATTGGAATAAAAAATTGTACCATCAAACCATTGTAATGGTGTGATGCGTGAAAAAGTTTCTAATTTTGATTTTTTTGCGAATTTTTCACTAATCAATGAACAGGAAGCGCCCGTGTCTATAAGACAATTGGTTTTATAACCCGAAATGGTTACAGGCAGAGTCTGTAAACGGGGCTTAATTATCTGAGAAGAATTGATCATAACTCGTTTTTTGGGGTTACTGTTGTTTTCTGAGTCGGAAACTCCATTTTGAATACGGTTTTCTTTGTTTATTTTGGCGAAACAATTAGAAATTTCATGTCCGGGTTTTTTGCAGTAGCGGCAAATTAAACCCTTATTAGATTTTTCCGACTTATTGTTAGAGTTCTGCCGACAGTCTCGTGCGATGTGACCTGTTCGTCTACAGATGAAACAAACTTGTGAAGTTGAATTTGGGGAATTTGTTTGATGTGGTCTCTTACGTTTAAGCTCTAATCTATCTTGTTTCAAGAAAGGTTTTTCTGTAGTTTGGGGGTTTTTAACAAAATTTACCAGATATGCAATCAATTCGCTAACGGTTTTAACATTACAATTAAATGCCGCTGTTCGTACTGCGTGATCTTGAATAGAATGGATAATAATATCTATTAAATCGAGTTCTGACCAATTAGCTCGTACTGACTTTAATTTCTCTAATTTTAAGCGGGCATAATCTACATAGCTTTGTGCATCAGAGCTACTGTAACTTACGGCGTCTGCCAATAACTTGCCTAGGTTCCGTTGTTTTGGAAATGATTGTAAAAAATCTGTTTTAAATGTTTTCCACGATTCCTCTTCAGGTCGCCATGCACGGAACCATATTTCGGCTGATTTAGTTAAAAATGGACCAATTCTGCTTACCGTTTCTCGATCAGACCATTTGAATTCTTCTTTAAAACCTTCGATTTTTGTTATCCAAACAGTACTATCAGTCAGTTCGGGATCAAAGTTTGGAAGAGTTAGATTCAAAGGTGTTTTTGGAGTTATTGGTGAGGTGACATTATCACGGTCATTTGAGTTGCCGCATTCTTCTTGCGATCGTTGTTGGAGCTTTTCCAAAATGGCGGCAATGGCTCCCAAAGATTTGTCCAAATTTTCCATTTTCAAGGGGTTTTCTCATCGGATTTGCACAAAAATACAACAAACCGGTTTATCTCACTTCTGATGTTAGATTTTTGTAAATTTTAATTAATAATGTTTTATTTTTCTAATTATTTTTCTTAACTGTGATGGCGTAATACTCTAATCGGTTACTCTGTCAACAGGCGGATGATTTGTGTGGAATCGTCCGTACGAGCTCCTACGCGATCCCTCACTCAACCGTTTGTAGATGGCGTAACGAATATATATGGCGCTAAATTTAAATACAGGGTAAAATATCTAACAATATGTTGTTTCCAAGAGTAATTGTATGGTATGAATAAAATAAAGCAAATAGTTCTACTTCAAAATTTCGAGAAAAATATTTTAGTCTTTTTGTGTCAATATATCGCCGGGTGAATGGAAGACCCTCGTACTTCCACGCTCGTGTCTAAACCATCGTAATTTTAGACTTTTATCTGATTCATTGTACTTCAAAATGAAAAAAAAAAAAAATATAGTGGCAGTACTGGCAGATAAACTTGATAATAATAATTATAAATATAAGAAATATTTAGTTTTAGTTAAAAAACTGGTTCCTTGAGCTTATACAAAAAAAATTCCATTATAATCATAACATTGGACCCAATAAACTAAAAAAAGACTTGTGCGAAAAATGTGAAAATTATAAAAATTTTTCTGATAACGATAAAATGAAAATGTCTGAGACGCATGTCAGAATTAATTTTTCATTATTCTAAAAGTTGTGAATTATTAATGGAATAATTATACTAAGTATGTATTTCAAAGCAGTCAATATATTTAACGTAAAAATCAAGCATCAATATCTCAGAGTAAAGCAAACCAAAAATTATAAATTTATAGCCAATTCTCATTTCAGTATTACCACTACAAAATTGGAAAAAAAATGATTTTGAAGTAAGTACGATGATTTTGAAGAACGTATAGAAATACGAGGGTCTAAAGGAATACGTGGAAGTACGAGGTTCTTCCATTCACCCGGCAATATGAATTGACACATCAAATGAAATATTCCTTGCGAAATTTTGAAGTAAAAGCATTTACTTCATTTTATTCATACGACACATTGTATTCTTATTGTACTGTAGAAACTTTCAAATTACATGGTCCCTTCCCAATTCATTACACTCTGCACAACAATGTTGCAAAAGATAACACATACACACAAGTTTATCCGCAGGCTTTAACCGCCACATTATTAGTATGTCTGATTTTCATATTACATATGTCGTATGGACCGTCCTCATTCATTAACGTAATATAAAAATTCACAGATTAATCTTACGGATTGATCTTATCTGAAATAAACATCTGTTTGTTTATAAATTTTAACTGTACTGGAATTATTTAAGATGTTTAACATTCCGTAATAATTCCCTGAATTTTCTAAATTGTTATAATATATTTTCAAACAATGGAAATGATGGTATGATTTTCTGTAAATTGAATTTCTATTGACAAGGCTATTGGTGGGTATATATGTCACCTTCGTTGAAAAAATAAAAAAGGTATCTCATAATAGATCATTTTCTAGTATACTATTTGTTTGAGATTATATTAATAGAAAATAGTATATAGATACATTGAAATAGTGGTTATGTATGCCATAATTATGTAAAGTAATACAAAGTTCCAATTTTAATATTTAAGTAAAAATTGTCCTACTTAACAAAATAAATATTTTATTACAACAAATTACAGCTAATTTTTTCTTATTTTTAATACTTTGTAACACTGTTCCAGTTTCTTGCAACAAATTTTTATAACCGGACATAGTTAGCTCGATCCCCAGGGATCTCCTACGTATTTCTGCATCATCACTTTTTGTTAGTTAGCTAAAAAAATTATTCTTAAAAAACATTAAAATATAATATTTGTAAAATATTTCTTTATTAATTTTGTTATATTACATATTCGCTAACTAACAAAAAATAATTATGCAGAAATACTCAGGAGATCCTTGTGAATTTAACTTACCATGTCCGACCTTTGTTACATTTTTGAATTTGAATAGTGTAATTTATACGATTAATAAATTTTAACTTCAACTTAAAAATGTTCATACACGTCGAAATAAACCATCATCTATTAAGCCTGTTTCTTTACTAATGAGTAGGATATTAAATATTTTTCTCAGAATACTCATGGAGTTTTTCGCGATATGATCTATTATTCCATGTTGGAATAACAAGACATTATTTAATATTCTTATTTTATAATTTTTCTAAAAGGCAATGCTAAGAAATAAAATTTCTCCAGTTACACATTTTTCAAGCTGTTTTCTGCAATATCCTTCACAAATAAAACTTTTAGCTTCGAAACAGTCAATAGTATGTTTGTCTGCTACAGATAAGTCCTCCTTAAGTTCATCTTAAAAATACAGGAGTTCTTTGCTTAAGTCTTTTGCAGCATTTAATGCGTATTCGATAAAGCCTCTTTCGATTTTCTAACTGCTTTGTTCGATATTGTCAATTCGGGTTTCCGCATTATGCAGCTTTTCGTAAAAAAAAATTAGAACTTTCTTGGAAACGTTTATAATTACTGGGGCAACTTCACTAGGTTCAGCACATTTTTTCTGACTAGTTTAGGAAAAAAATATTTTAGAAGAACAAAGAATCATAAAACAATAGATTCTAGTTACTTGTATGATCACCATAAAAGCAACAGTTGCAAGAATATTGAGAAATTCACTTTCAATGTATTTTGGAAATAATTCTTTGTTATATTGAATCTCTAATCTCGAATCTCTCTAATATGGTGCTTGAAAAAGTCTATTCTAATCATTTCGTTGTCGAGAATCCTTCTAACAGCAAGTTACACTTGAAAATGGAACTTACTGTTAGGATTTTTTCATATTTTTCCAAAATATTTACATATATCGCACATGTATTCCAAAACCGTCACTATACGAAATTTTTTATAAATGTAATTTTTACATTAAAATGTCTCTAAATTGTGCCGGAAACACCAACAATATAACTTGACTACTTTACCAGCGGATTCTTATCTAAGTTAATCGTAATTTAATATATTGTCGTTGTTGCCGGCACAATTTTTGAACATTTTAATACAAAAAGTACATTTATGACAAATTTCGTATAATGACAGTTTTGGAATACATGTGCGATATGTAGTATACAAAAAAATATATAAATATATTTTAGTTTACAAATTTACACTTTCTAGAATGAAACTTGCGATGTTTAATTGATTTTTAATTAATATTTATTTACCTAATTTATCAAATATTTGCCTTATCAACCTGTTTTTTATACAAAAAAATTTCTAAGAATTTTATAAAATGCCACCTCAAAATTTCCTTAACTGCTTCTAATGATCCTACTAATGTACATTATGCCTCTGTAGAGGAATAATACCAATGCTAAAGCTCAATGCTTCAAGAGAGCTGTTTTAAAATTATCAATTTTATTAAAATAGGAGGACGCCACTAATTTCTGGACTAAAACAGTTTTGAAAAATTATCAACTAATTCCGGCAGATTAAATGAAATAATCTCATATACACTTTATGTCACTTAAAGAAAAAGAGCTAGGGAAAAATCTGCTTACACAGCCTCTTTAGTTTTAAAAGAAAATAGCAATACCGCGAAAGCCCCAACCTTTCATCTTTATAATAAGCGAGAAATACCGTCAATATAATGAAAATAGGATACTCTGTTTCTGGTTAAAACCAAGTACTAAAAAATTTGAAAGAAGTTTTGAATACCATAAATATGTAAGTATTTGTAAAAAGAAACTTCAAAAAAACGTGACCATAAAGTATCTTTTTTCACTTTTGTATGTTACAGTTAAAAATAAAATGAGATGTAAACGTGATTGTTTTGTATTCAGAGCTGAAACCGCTTTCAACCACTTCAAAACAATAATGCAGCAAAAATAACATCATCTCATTTGAAAAACTTTCATCAACAAAAAATTGAGCAGAGACTACAAAAAAAATCAAAAAGATTTACTGATGGTAACTGATTCAGCAGGAATATTCTGCGATTATCCGTTTGATTGATTTGGGCTTTGTAAGAAAAGCACAAAGTTGTTTTAATATAACTGGTTCTATATTATGGAACTTTTAAATATTATCTTTTGAAGTTTTTTATTTTACAGTTTTTCTTGGTACATTTTTGTTTCTTATTCAATTTTAACACTTATAATTTCATGGTATTTGGCCAGTAAAGGCTTCAAAGTGGCTGTCATCGATTTTATTCGTCTTCATTCAGAGCGATTCATAGTCAATAGTATATTACGTTATGTTTATGCAGAACAATTAATAGCATTGTTTCAAAAACTTTGTTATTTTTTTTCTTTCATTTTTAAAATAGGCATGCATATCTGGATGGTTTGTTAATTTCTTCTTATACCTCTCTATAATGGTTTTCAAAATAATCAGTGATATCTTATTTTTTTAATGCAATATAATTGCTTTATTAAAAACTATGTATTTTCGCACATTAAATTTACTCAGCTCCATAGCTCCATTAGAGCAACCGACGTTGTATCATACGGCATGGAAGTTGGTGCTATACTTAATTTACTTATAATTGACTAGATGTTTATTTTTTTTAGATCATCCTGTATTTCTTTGATAATTTTAAAAGCCATTAAATTAGTTTTCAAATAATGAATAATATTCCTATGTTCAAATCTAAAGAAATAAAGATACTTTTCTCTAAAAATGCTTTTCGAAATTACTTTTTGATCATCGTTACGATTATTTATAAAACTCGACAGTCCGCATTAATAAGAATTGTTTCTTTTATTTCTTAATAAAATGAATGAAAACTATTATTTGTTATGCATGGACTGTGTGCTTAAACGTTTTTTGTGACATATAGGAAGGAATATTTGGGAAGTTTGTTTAAATTTCTTTGAAATTTTGTTTTAGTTCTCTTTNGAAAGCATTATACACAAAAAAAACCTTAAAAAAACTTTTTTAAACCTTTAAAAGCAATTTTCTTTGAAACTAGTGAATCGAATTCAAAACTAAATACTTATTCTAATGAATAGAAAATTGTACAACTTTTAAAATGTGATTTTATTTGACCCCTAATTTCATTTAAGATTTTAGATTTGTAAGTCATCCTTATGAAACAGTTGATTTCAGAGAATGAAACACTCCTGTGAGAATTATCTTCCTTAAAAGCTGGTTTATATTAAGTCAGTAGAGAAGCAAGTTAAGCGGGCAAGTAACATGTTACAAGTTACTTGCTTTGTGTAAACACTTTCATGTCAGTTATTTCCGGCAAGGAAAGTATGACCAAGTTGCCAGGCGAATTAATAAGACAGTCAAGTGAATAGAAACAGGTTATTTGCTAGCCGATTGGCATTCCCCTTTAAATGTTTATTTTCCACTTGCCCATTAAAAATTCAAGTCAAGTTACCTGCCCACTTGATTTGTTTCTCTACTATCTTAAGTAAGATTTACACGAATGAAGTTCCGGGTCAAGTAACGTAGGATGTTCGTTATTCGTTATTTTGGCCACTCTCCTGAAAGTAGATTTACATCATTTGTGAAACAAAAAGTGAATAGAGCCTCTCAAAGAGCAAAAAAATTTGATGAACACCTTAAAAAGTGCTTGTTTTGTTTTCGCTGCGGCACTCTGTAAAAAGTAACCAGATCTTTTATGCTTTGTGATCAATCTTTTTAAACTCTGAACTACTTTTCAATATTTAAATTTTACAATTTATAAAAACTGATTTAAGTTTTTCTATTTATTGATAAGTGTTAACATTCAATTTTTAGGATAAAAGAAAACTATTTGACATACGAAAGAATTCTTAATTCAGGACGATGGCAAAAAGTTAAGTGCTGATACTGTAGAGGCCAAAATTACTCTTTTATGAGTACCATTAATAACACAATATATTTTAAACTTGTCACAAAAAAAATTCTACGAAAACATATTGATACGTTTAATATTTGCTAATTAAGTAAAGAAATTAAAATTGAAAATATTTAAAATCAAGGAATCTCAAATAAAGTGCTGTTCAAAAGTTAAGGATATTGCTAAAATTGTTATTTTTTAAGATTACAATTCTTCCCATCTGCTGGTCGGATTTTAATTATTTTTTTTAAATTACAGCTCTGTTATGGGCACATTTCCTGTAGCGAGGAGATGCCCAAAAAATAAAATCTATGTACTATACAGGGTCTGTAAATAATCTGCTGTTAAAAAGTTAAGGTTAACGTGAAAAATTTTATAAAAAATTGACCCATAACAAGCAATTGAAAAGAAATCATTAAAATCCGACCAGCAGATGGAAAGAATTGTAATCTTAAAAAAATAGCAATTTTAGCAATATCCTTAACTTTTGAACAGCAACTTATCTCAAGTTATAGTCTCAAGTATAAATTTGTAAATAAATACGCATTTATATTTATAGATATTTTAAAATTGCAATGATAATTAAGACATGGAAATTTACTTTTAATAATAAGATACATCTAAAATTATATGTAGATAACGAAATATGGAATTACAATAGACTTATTCACATACTATAGTAGTGAAACAGATAGATTTAGGATAACAAATGAAACACACATCCCAATATTCAGTATAGGTAACAAATGATTTATTTACAAAATACATATATTGAAAATAAATTTCAAAATATTCTTGCAATTTTTATTTTTATGATAAACATATTATATACAACCTGTTTATCGTTCCAAACCATTTTCCTTCTCAAATTAGTCGGCAACAATGTGCTGAATCTAGAGAGGTTGTCCCAGTAATTGCGAAAGTTTTCAAGAAAATCCTAAAATTTGTTTATGAAAAGTTGCATAACGCGTAAACCCTGATCGACAATATAGCACAACCTACTTAAAATATCGAAAGCGGCTTTGTCGAACAAGTTAAATGAAAAACTCTCGCATCTTTTAGATGATCTTAAGGAAGATGCATTTCAAGCAGACAAACGCAAGTTTCAAATCTGAGGATTTGAATAATGAACCAACATTGCACGAAGTTCCAGCCACATTGGAAAATATGTAGATATAAAAATATTTTTGTTAGCATCACTTTTTGGAGAAAGCATAAAATCTGTTGAACTATACTGAGGTACTTTATATAGGGTGAATCTAAATTGGTGCAAAAGATTTTAGGGGTCTTTTTGTGAAAAAAGTTCATATAAACATAAGTACAAAAACGCTTCGTTTCCAAGATAGAGAGTCCATATATTCCATATGTTGAACCGATTTTCTATGTAGTAGGTACAGGAATTAAAAATGATTTTTATCTTGAAAGTGACTTCTTGAACGGTAAAACACGAACAGGCTTTTTTGTCAACAATTGATGTAGTATTAAAAAAATATTTAAATTAAAGTCAGTGGCGTGTCATTTTCATTAACAATATATCGTGGAATGATCATACGGATGCCACTGGTGTAAGTGGAAATATTTTATCTACTCCAAAAAATGCACAATTATCCTGTTATAACGTGTCCCAAATTTTGCGTCTGTATCGGAAATCATTTCTTAAATATTTAAAAATATGTATAAAAAAAATTCCACACTCTGTATCTTAGAAGTAAAGCGTTTTGGGATCTATGTTTGTATGAACTTTTTTTCACAAAAAAACCTCAGCAATCACCCCCTAAAATCTTTCGCACCAATTTCACCCTGTATAATAAGTAGAGAAATTACAAAAAAGTATTGATGCCTTGAAACATTATATCGGTGAATAAACGGCCACAAAATGATTAACTAATCTAATAAAACCGATCTGACATTTTAGATAAAATTCATGAAATTGTTTAAAATGATATCCAGGAATAAATGAAAGTTGTTAATGAGTCTATTAAAAACTTCGTATCACGCTCTTTTAACGTGGAAGATGAAATGTTATAAGATATTGAATAAATCTTTAAAGAAACAATTAATTGTACTGATGGAGGCGAATAAATAATTTTTAGAAACTGGACTAAATAACTTGAAATTTTTATTTCGCTCTTAATTATCTATATAGTTTAAACTATTTTTTATTTAATATGATTTTCAAACGCAGTTTTATTAAAATAAAAAGTGAAATAAAAAGTTTCAATAGTCGTTTCCATATTGTGGATGAAAAAAATTCCTGATAATATTATGAATAATATTCAGAAGTTAGTTCATATAATGACTTTATTTTTGTTGGTTTTTAAATTTATAATATGTTACGGATCTACATGAAGAGCGATCCATCTACTGAGAAGATGTAAAATTTTATTTGAATGCTTGATTCAGGAAACATTGAATACTGATCAGACACTAATTCTCTCTTAATTAATTAATTAATTATTCTCTATAACCAATGACACTTCTATTTTAAGAAAGCATATAGGTATGATTAAAATGTTACCAAACAATCTGTTTGATAACTTATCCAACAAGCACATTCACAATAAACTATTCATTTTAATGATTGACCGCCATTAAATTTAATACACTTCTCAGTATGGATTGGACAAAATATAATTCCTATACCAAAGCAAACCATGATCTATTCTGCGATTTTTTGTCATTTCAGACTGAGTTCTCTTGTACTTTCTGGGCATTTTGTAAAGATTTTGGATGTTCTGCCAGAAAAAAATTGTGTGTCGTCAAATCGAGGAACCTTGAAA
Source organism: Hypothenemus hampei (assembly GCA_013372445.1). NCBI lineage: Eukaryota > Metazoa > Arthropoda > Insecta > Coleoptera > Curculionidae > Hypothenemus > Hypothenemus hampei. The sequence continues at coordinate 77,982 of JABRWK010000260.1, read as the reverse complement.
ACCAAATTAAATTTCCAAATCGCAAAATAAATTGACGTTTAAACATTTCTCACAGAATTCTCTCCTAGCTGTGTGAACCGTCTCTTGCTGGAAAAACAATGCATTATTTAGTAATCTTCGTCTATTTAATTCTAGAATGAAAAATGTCTATAGCATGTGGAAATTTTGCTGGAATGTTGCCGTTACACAATAATTATTTTCATCCTCACAAAAATGTAAACTAATAACACCACAAAATTATTGTTTGGTGAGAAATAAAATAATTCATTATTTTATTTCACAATAAAACAATTTTAAACAATAATTTTTAAGTTGTGAAAATTCTTTTTACTGATTTTTCCAGCATGTTCATCTGATCACTATGGAAAACATTGTTTATTTACTATGCCATGTATATAATAATTTGCTTTATAGCGTATTATCACATTGTGGAATGCATCTCAATATCAATACCTATCATATTCAAAAATTCAAAGAGTAAAATGGACGTTTTAACTGTTTGTATTAATTTCTGAATTTTATTAATAATATTATCAGGAAGTTCGGTTAAAATCTAGGCGTAATTGTCAGGTTCAGATGACTTTAGATTATCTAAAATATGCAAAAACTTTTGGACATTCCAAATTTGATTTTTTATTTTTACAAAAAAAAATTTTAAATTTAAATTAAATGAAAAATAATTTCAAGTAGGTAATTAAAAGTGAAATAAAAAATTCCATTTATTTAGTGCAATTGTTTCCAAGAATTATTTAATTGAATCTACTAAACAATCAATAATTTCTTTAAAGACTTTTTCAATATCTGACAAAATTTCATCTTCCAAGTTTAAAAAGATTTACAAACTTACACTCCAGGACAAAAAAATTATAACAAAATGTATTTTTGCTTTTTTGTTTAAAAATTTACGTTTATTTGGAATATCACTTTGATATTCACAGGCACATTACGTGAACTTTAGAATTGTTGAATTTGTTGATTGACAGTTCTGTCATAATTATTATAACTGAAATAGTTAAAATATTTCTTATTTTGTAATTATCTTATATTCTAGAAGTGTTTGTTGTTCATGTCAACGTGTAATTTAATTATTCTTTACGAGTGTGTATTTATATTATTATAATTACTTTGTAATTTGTATATTCTTTACAGAATAAATAAAACAGTCAAATATCAACAATCTTACAGATATATTTAACATTCCTCAATACTGTTTAACATAATTTAAAAATATTTATCATGTCGATACTTTATCTCCAAATTGCTTTGTTACAAGTTTAGAAACTACAAAATGCCACTTAAAATCTTCGTTAAGTGGAAAACATGTACATACAATGTATCCTTGTATGGAGATGATTCGCAGAATTTTTTTTATTTTCAGTTTTATAGTATAATAAAAAAAGTAAAAAAATAATTTTTTATAAATTTTTTATAAATTTTTTATTTCGTATGTTCATGAATAAAGAAAATTTGAAAATGTTTCAAGGCAAAATGGTCAGTATCTAAGATTTAATTTAAATACCCTGTAGCTGGAAAATGAGATGTATTTAGACATATGTTTATATAAGTTTTACTTCTTATTTTGGTCACATGAACTCACAGTAAGCGATTGGCAGATTTGTTTTGAGACGCCTTGTATGCTATATTTCATTGCATATGTATGTTCTAAATTGTTTTATTAGAAAGTTACAAGAAAATACCGACGCAGAGCAGAATATAACAAACGTTGAAAATATCGGCCTTGTGTGAGTACAGGCCCCTGTTGCTCTAATGACTGCGTATACTATTTCAAATACTAGCCTTTTTCAATTTGACACCGCTCGATTTTTATCTGCGAAAATATTTCACATCACATATTTAGAAACAACTCAAAAACTGAAAAGAATAAAGAGTGTTTGGTACGTATTTATATAAATCAGTTATACTACAAGAATATTTCAAAGAATAAAACAACCATTAGTTAGACGAACAGAGAGCCGAATACACGCAGAAGGGAGGAATTTTAAAATTTTCAGCTTCAAGTCCGTTGTGTTAGCATTTTCTTCTAACTTTTTAATAAAACAATTTAGGAATATACTGGGTGGAACAAGCACGTAAGACGGTGAATATCTTCCAAACTAAATAATTTACAATTATGGTTTTTAGGACACATCGTCGGTCCACTGCCAAAGTCACGAATGTGAAAATTTTCAGTTTTAAGAAAATGAAGGTTGAATATTCCCATCTGTCATAAAACATATACAAAAAAAAATTAAAAAAACCAACGTAGGGTAAGTTGTAGTTGAAGTACACATTTGTGATTTTGTCAATAAAAACTTTGAAGATTTTTACATCCACTAGTACACTTACAAGGGGACACCGCGTAATGTGTCTCATCGATTTGGCTGAAATTGCGTAGGAGTGTTCTTTGATACCTTTTAAAGAAAGTAAATTCTCCGTTTTCCTGATTGGGCCCTCGTTCTCGAGTTATAAGCGTTTGAAAATCGGTTCTGAGTACCCCGCTGTAAGTAATGCAGCCGCAGCAATCGAAGTAGCGCAATGGTAAGATAACGGACTGGGATGCTAGAGGTGCGTGGTTCAAATCTCATTGCTGCCTTTATATTTTTTTCTTCATTTTATAGGATTATAATATTTATTTAACAATTATTAATATATAAACAATGTTTTTAATACATAGTGGGCCAAAAAAAACGGTACAAATTTTATGCGCTTATAATTTCGCAAGTTATTAATATTTTGAAATATTGAATATATCAGTGGAAAGCCCTATGTTTATAGGTAAGATCAAACCCTTTTGCTTTGGATTGTTACCACTAACTTAATAGATTTGCGTCATAATATGAAGACATGCAAAAAATGTCGTTTCAAAAAAATTTATTATCAAGAAAAGTTAAAAAAAAAACAAATTCACAATTACAGGGTTACAAATACGATTCAATATGCCCTCCATTTTTATCCATTTTTTTTAATTTTTTTGAAACGACATTTTTTGCATGTCTTCATATTATGACGCAAATCTATTAAGTTAGTGGTAACAATCCAAAGCAAAAGGGTTTGATCTTACCTATAAACATAGGGCTTTCCACTGATATATTCAATATTTCAAAATATTAATAACTTGCGAAATTATAAGCGCACAAAATTTGTACCGTTTTTTTTGGCCCACTATGTATTAAAAACATTGTTTATATATTAATAAATGTTAAATAAATATTATAATCCTATAAAATAAAAAAAAAAAAAAAAAGACATATGAGATTTGAACCACGAACCTATAGCATCCTACCCTATTGTCTTCCCACCACGCTATTGCGGTTACCGTAGCTTAGTTACTTTCAGCTCAGTACTTAAGCGTCTACGACCGATTTTCAAACGCTTATAACTCGAGAACGAGGGCCCAATCAGGAAAACGGAGAATTTACTTTCTTTAAAAGGTATCAAAGAACACTCCTACGCAATTTCAGCCAAATCGATGAGACACATTACGCGGTGTCCCCTTGTTAGATGAAATATGCCAAATTTGCACATTCATGTCTTTGGCAGTGGACCGACGACATATTTTAAATATACAAATGAATACACTAAAGTTATTTGTATATACATATACATATAGGATTTACTACAAAATCGTGACGTTAGTCATTTAGTTTTTTTTAATGGGACATCCTATATAAGTTTCGATATTTAAAGATTCCCTAAAATATTATTCAAACCTGTAATATTTTCACAAAATTCTTATTTGTTTTACAGAAATAATTTAAAAACCGAAACGAGCCCGCAATGTATGCATACAATAAATGTTCTGGCAAAACTACATCTTGTTTATTTGTTCTTTGTGTCATGCATCTTGTCATATTTTGCTTCCAGAATATTATTAAAGATGGTTTCCACGTACCAACTATTTAATAATGATTTTCTAATATCATACGGGGAACTCTACGTTTATCAAATATATTTTTTTCATATATAATCCTTAGTTTATTTTTAGGACATAAATTTACAGAATCTGTAAATGAATCTTTTTTACAATTGGGCTTGTCAAGTTAAATGTTCTTGTTGCCCAGTTAATTAAAAAAGAATAATTATTGAACTAATTTACTAGGAAAAGAGAAGTTGGTATGCAAAAGAAATTCATTATTTTCATATTAGGCTACTAGTTTTAACGTCAACTATTACATATTGAAGTTCGTAAATGACTCTTGACGGCGCAGGGTGGTTACATGAGCTGCTTTTTTTTTATTTCAACAAAATTTTTCTTCATATTCTTTTTCCTTAAAATTTAAATCCCTTATTAACGCTAAGTAGTTGAAGGTTTTTAACAAGTTGGGTAAAAAAAATTCCATCATTTCTTTGTGCTTCAATTTTCATGTCAATGGGTAAGATTATAAGACGGTAAAATGTGTACGAATTATAATTTTTAAATTACAGTAGACTCTCGATATAGTGAACTAATTACTCCTTCACTCTATAGAATACTTAATATAAAATTTTGTTTACTATATGGAGAGGTTCACCATTAACGGCGTTCATCATAACGAGAGCCAACTGTATTTAACGCACATAGAAATACTTGTCTGCAGCAAAATTTGGGCTTATTAGGTTTTGAAAATGATATTTTGCGGCTTTTTGTTTTAAAAATAAACTTTTCATATACGTACAGGGTTATGATAAAGTATGGAATACATTTATTTAAAATTCATAGGTTTCTTTCTCGAAAAATTCCTCGGACACATTAATTTTTATTTTTGGATGTGGACTTTTGATGGTAAATTCGTGTATATAGAGTGGCACAAAAACAAGTTATGACAATTGACTGCATTTTTTGAAATAGAAATACCTATTTTTTATTTAATTTCTGAATTGGGCATTAAAATGTGTTCTTGCAAAGAGGCAAAAACTAAAATCATAGGAAAATTTCGTTTCGGAAAAAACCCCGTACGCTAATTTTCCTTCAATTATTAAATATAAGTTTAAAAAAATTAATAAAAAACATTAATTCAAATTTGAAGTTCTATATTTCTGAAAGGAAGCAATTGCAGATCTGGGTTAATACAAACATTTTATTTCCAAATTAGTTATGGATTCATACTATGCAGTATCTACTTAATTAACAGCCTGTGTACTAGGCACAGATAAGACAGAATCTGTTGCAGTAACAAATGGTGAAATTGAGGTAAGAGTAACCCTCCTCTTAGATGTCACAGCAACCTGATTACATATACATATGTATGTGAATTTTTAATTTTTAACATTTTTGTTGCTGTAATTTATCATAATTAATCATACGACTCTATTGTTGTCTAAACAATTTTAAAAAATTGATGGATATTGATACCTCTATTTTTTGTATTTGTCGGATAGAAAAGTATAACCACTTTCAAACAATTGGGATATGAATGAAAATTCGTTTCGGTAATTCAACAGGTTAAATTCTGAACTATAAATGAATGCATAGAATAGGCTAAACTCGGATCAAAATCCGAAAGTATTAAGGATAAGTCTCATATTTTCCTGTACTTTTAGCAAATTTTTGTATTTTATACATATGAAGGGCTGCAGAGAAAAATAGTCTAAGTGCATTTTTGCCAATTTTGAGAAATTCACTTATAAAACTTAAAGTCTATAAAAAGTCTGTTTGCTTCAATTTAAAAAGCGAAGTTTTACTTGACATGGAAATAGATGGCCAAAATGGTATGATGATTTTCTTTGGGTCAAAACATTAGGATTTTACTAAAAAAGTTTTTTAAAAAAGTCTCTCGTTTAGGCGCTATTGATGGTCAAAGTTCTTTAAAAAAAAATCGATTTTTGGAATATCCCGAGAATGCTTTAATGGATTTCAATGAAACTCAGGATGCATTTATTCATTAGTATAGGGCTTGTTTTGATGTATCACTCATGTCTGTCCGCAGCGGGTAACTGGTAATTTCTTGGCCATCATCGTAAAGAATGGCCAGAACTTTGACCTGGATACCTGTATCGCAGTGATTTTTTTTCTAACGATACATTGATTCTTTATTGTTCTTTTCGATCTCTTGGAAATTTTTAGTACGGTTAACATTTCACGCAGAAAAAAATATTTTCTTTTCTCATGCGGAACGCCAATTTGACATTATTTGAATAATTTTCGATAATTGTCGATATGTTATAACAGTTCCCGTTTAGCATTTTTAATTTTCTTTTTTCAATGAAAAGAGACAAAGGTCCTTTTAAGGGCCATAATATCCAAAGCATAAAGAAATTCGATTAATAATAGTTTTAGGGACACCAAATTCTAATGTCAGTGATTTTGATTAATTTTAATGGCATTTGCGGAAAATGACATATCGACAATTATCGAAAATTATTCAAATAATGTCAAATTGGCGTTCCGCATGAGAAAAGAAAATATTTTTTTCTGCGTGAAATGTTAACCGTACGAAAAATTTCCAAGAGATCGAAAAGAACAATACAGAATCAATGTATCGTTAAAAAAAAATCACTGCGATACAGGTATCCAGGTCAAAGTTCTGGCCATTCTTTACAATGATGGTCAAGAAATTACCACTTGCCCACTGCGGACAGACATGAATGATAAATCAAAACAAGCCCTATACTAATGAATAAATGCATCCTGAGTTTCATTGAAATCCATTAAAGCATTCTCGGGATATTCCAAAAATCGATTTTTTTTTAAAGAACTTTGACCATCAATAGCGCCTAAACGAGAGACTTTTTTAAAAAACTTTTTTAGTAAAATCCTAATGTTTTGACCCAAAGAAAATCATCATACCATTTTGGCCATCTATTTCCTGGACACCCTGTATGTGAGTTTGAAAAGATCTTGTGTTGATTTTTTTCCACATTTAGCTCATTTTGACAACACATTCGATGAAAAGAAAACTGGTACAAACGTAGATTTTTAGGATTTTCATTTCTTAAAAATTTAAAAAAGAATCGCGGATGCATCTGCAACTTTTTTTTTAACAAAAATTTGTTTCAACTCTCTAAAAACCTAACTAAAAATCGGTAAAAATGTCACTTAGACTACTCTTCTCGTCAACCCCTCATATGTACGAACGAGTGATAATCATTTTTTTGGGTAAATTGTTATTAAATAACCACAAAGCATATGATTTACCTCAGCACAAAAAAATACGAATCCTACGATTCTCTTTGATAAATTTATGAAGTTGTATATGTTCAAAATACCAAAAGTGCTAAACAGAATACCTATTACCATATCAGTTGGAACGTTAAAATCGATCAAGTGGTTGTCGAGTTCAAATTTAAATTTTTTGAAAAACACCCTTGTAATTTTTTTGCTGTGCGATTTCAACAATTTTGCCTTTACTACTAATTGATAATACAAAAAATAGCTTTTTATTTCCTTTATTCCTTTTCCTAAATCTCTATTCAGAATAATAAAAATGTCATTGTTAACAAAAATACAGCCAGAATTTTTTTATCTATTAACAAGTGCCGTCAGCTTAATTTGGAAAATCCACGTTTATTTTTAACACTCTTATCTTTAAACGAGTGATTTTTAACTAATTGACTTTTTTGGATCATATGAGATTTAATCTTTTTAATTTATCTACAGGGTCATAATAAAATAAGGAATAAATTCGATAAAACTTCAGGCGTGTGTTTTTTCAAAAAACCGTTAACCTATCGATTTCTTGAATGCGGTTTTTTTGATAGTAAAATTATGTATACAGGGTGAGTTTAGTATGCTTCATATAATAAGTCCTATACTTAAACTTAATAGTTATCGAGAAATTTATCATTGAAATTACATATGAATATAGTTAACAGTTTACGTTTGATTAAGATTTAAATTATTAAATTATTTTAATAATTTAATAATTATTTTTTTTTATTTTTTATTATTTTAATTTTTTTTTATTTTTTAATGAAATTTTGGCTACAAGCATTTGGAAGTAAGCCAAATACAGTCGTGAAGTCAAATTTAAAGAAAAAAAATCCCTAATGTCTTTTTGTGAATTTTGACCATGAAAAAGCGGCAAAGTAGGTCTTGGTTTTTAAGAGAATTTTCCAAAAACATGATCCAAGATAGAGTTTTTGATGCTCTACAATTTAAAAAAAAAACATCAAAATCAGACCATAAATAAAGATTTCACAGGGGTGATCCGGTTCAAGGTGAGACACACTGTACATACGGGTGTAAAGGATACTGATAGCCAAACTTCAGGGGGTAATTATACAATTAATTTGCAACAAAAAAGTCTTATAACATTTTTTTGAAAAGTTAAATTTTTATCTTTTTACAACACCCTGTATAGACAATTTTTTAAAACGAAAGAACACATATCTTATAGCAAATTTAATGCTCTTTCAGTTGGTATGATCAAATTAGATGATAATATCTCAAAATAACGGAGATATTCTTGTTTTTATGGAAAAAAGTACAACATTTGTTGAAAAGAAATGTTAAATAAAAGAGTAACTGTCAACTTTTCAAAAAAATGTTATAAGACTTTTTTGTTGCAAATTAATTGTATAATTACCCCCTGAAGTTTGGCTATCAGTATCCTTTACACCCTGTATAGCTCTCTATCAATACATATAGATATATTCATATGTATATTCATATGTAATTTCAATCGTTAGTTTCTCAGTAACTATTTGTTATATGAAAAAATACTCACAATTTGAAGCAGAATTCAAAAACGAAATAAAAATACGTGTTTTCATTTTAAAAAATAAAGTAGGTTGTTGAAACTTGTTTTTGAGTCACCCTGTATATACAATTTACCATCAAAAAACAGCCTTCAACAAAAAAATTGATGGTTCCGAACATTTTTTTCAATAAATAAACACCTAAATTTTTATTGAATTTAGTTCTAACTTTATCACAACTCTGTATAACACATACAATGTTCATTCAGTGTGGAAGTTTTCGATGGAATAATCTCCATAACTAAGACTCCAAACATCTGCGGCCAAAATTTTCGGATATACAGGGTGTACCATTTAACCTGGAATATCGAAATATCTCTAAAATTATGCATCGGATTAAAAAAAGTTCCAAATAAAATTTGTTCGTTACGAAAGGGGCCATCCTATGATACCAAACACAACCCTCTCAACCTACCCCCTTGGGGTGGAGCGGGGGTAACTTTGAAATCTTAAATGGCAACCCCTATTTTTTATTGCAAATTCGGATTCTACGGCTAAAAATAAAAAACATTTTTCTCGATTCATGTTAAAAAACACTGTAATTAACAAAATTCAATTCACATCTCAAATGGCAACCTCCACTTTTAAAAAATTTCTACGGGAAAAAAAATCTATGATAATAAAATGTGTCAAATAAAACATCTACTTTTAAATATTCTGTTGTTAATACAGCTTCACGATGGAGTATTTGACCGTAGAAGAGAAAATCGAAATGGTTTTGGTGTATGGAGAAGGTGGTAGTCATTTAGATAATGCTGTCAACCTCTATGCTCAACGTTTTCCTGAAAGACCACGATCTCGGACCTCTTTCTATCGAGTGATTAAAAAATTTAGAAATGAGGGGACTGTCAATCAGAAAAAAAAAATTCGCCCAGCGACTGTGTGCGGGGAAAATAATCAAATTGCAGTCCTAGGTGCTGTGGCTAGTAATCCCCAAGTGAGCACGAGAGAAATATCAAGATTATTAGGATTACCCATATGAGTGAATGGAGAATGTTGAAGAAACATAAGTTTCATCCTTATCATATTTCTTTACATCAAGATCTCCATGTTGTAAGTTTTCAAAATCGTTTAGACTTTTGTGAGTGGGCATCTGGACAGATAGAACGAAATCCCAATTTCTTCCGTTGTGTATTATTCTCTGACGAGTCATCGTTTACAAATCATGATACAGTTAATAGGCACAACATGCATTACTGGAGCGTTGAAAATCCACATTGACTTCGACAAGTTGAAAATCAACGTCCCTGGACTGTCAACTGTGTCTGTGGTGTGGAATAATTGGCAATAAACTTATCGGTCCCCACATAATTGAAGACAACTTGAATGGTGAAATGTACCGGAACATTTTGGAAAATGAACTGCCCATTACTTGAAGACTTGAACTTAGAATTGCCTCAGAACATGTAGTTTCAACACGATGGTTGTCCAGCTCACTATTCTGCGGTAGCACGGGAAGTTCTTAATCGTAATTTTAACGGTCGGTGGATTGGCAGATCTGGTCCGGTGAATTGGTCTGCTAGATCTCCAGATCTTACTTCACCGGATTTCTTTTTATGGGGATATCTCAAAGATCAGGTTTATAAAGATATACCAACGACAAGTCAGGATATGATTTTACGAATTATAAACGCTTGTGTCAATATTCCAGAAGACACTTCTTAGATGTGAAGAATCCTTTAAAACACGAATAAATAAGTGCATTAAGGTTCAGGGACACCGTTTTGAGCATTTACTTTAAATAAAAGCTATAAGAAATTCACGTTTTCATTAATTCTAAAGCAGATACCGTCAAACCTTTCATAAAATCATAAGCAAAAGAGAAATTGAATTTCGTTTATTACAGTGTTTTCTAACATGAATTGAGAAAAATGTTTCGGACAAATGATTTTTTATTTTTAGCCGTAGAATCCGAATTTGCAATAAAAAATAGGGGTTGCCATTTAAGATTTCAAAGTTACCCCCGCCCCATCCCAAGGGGGTAGGTTTAGCTAATTTTATTTTTTTAAATGGAAACATATTTTTTATTTAATTTTTGAATTCTGCTTTAAATTCCAGATACGTTTCATGTTCCATGTCTTATACCTAAACTTAACAGTTATCGAGAAATTTACGATTGAACATATCAATAAGTAAGACCGTAAATATCAATAACCAAAGCCCCGAACATTTGCGACCAAAATTCTCAAACACGTAAATTTTTCAATGCGACTATTTTTTAATACTTATCTTTTGGTTTCTTCTCTACATTTTTTGGAGGTGTCATTTAAAAAAATGGCGGTGACAATATGGCGATCTTGGTAGTATCCTAATCGCAAATGATAACATCTCCTGACGTTTCTTATCATCTGAGAAGTAACCAATCTTTATTCTTTTTCTTAAGTCAGTTAGTTCGCATAATTTATTGTTAGTGTTGTTTACAATGCTTTTTAGATTGTCCCACAGGGAGTTTAATGGCAATAAATCAGGTGACCGTCTTGTCTATTTTAACAATCCTCGACTCCTTATTCACAGATTTGTAAATGTTAAGTTGTGATACCTACTGCCCAATGTTAATGTCATGGTGCTTCATATTGTTGGAACCATATTATATACATATAATATAAGTTCACCAAAGTAGATTCATTATCTAAGGGTAATGCCCAATAATTATCTACATTTAAATTTCCATTCATAGAAAATGATCCACAGAAATGGTCTTCAATTATTTCCGGCCAAAAATTAACCTTTTCAAAATGTTTTGTATGTAATTTCCTCATATTTAGGATATTCATTATACCAGTAGCAGCAGTTTTGATGACTGGCCTGGTAGTAAGGAGTGTGCGAGTATCAAAAGTGAATTCATCGAAATACAAAAATTTCCTCATTGGATCTAACCTTATTTAACCTTTGGATCATTTCTTCACAAAAATACATTCTTCAATCAAAATCATCATTTCAATGGTCGCAAAAATGTCAAAATGTCCTTGTCAACGCATTGGATATCACCGAACGTCACATAAGATTTGAGACTATTGAAACATTTGGACTGAATTTAAGTTAGCTTAACCTCAAAAAGGGGCCAATTTTTGGAAACTTGGAAACGGCTGGGTGTAGGGATAGGATAATGTTAACAAAAGTTGTAGATTTTCTAATTCTAATTACGATGCCGTTGAAAAAATTGGAGCATTCCATTTGAAATAAGAAAGTTATTGTTGTTTGAAGTTATGCACCTTCGGAGGCATATTTCGGGGGTTGTGAGACTTTTTTTAAAATTCAAATACGTCAAAATGTAGCCTACGAAGTCTTCTTGGAGCTCTAGAAATCCCATTCTGAAATTCTCAGCAGTTAAGACACAGCGCCCATTTTCTTGAAACCCTGCAGCTGTCAAAATTTTCGAATTTTCCAGAATAATTTGAAAATGGTAAGTTTCAGACATAAGACACTTTACATAAAGTGGCCTTAAAATTAAATGGGGAATCCAAAAATGCAATAAAAATTGGGGGCTTCCATTTAAAATAACGAAGTAGGCAGCAGCCCCCGACTTATGACTTACCCTGTATACTTGCAAATATTTTAATTGAATTCAGAATGGTCGATTATAGTCGGAAACCAAATTTTGCAGGGCTACGTTAATGGAAAGTAAAAAATTTCTAATGAGCGGGCTACGTGAATCACCCTGTATATTATTATATTTTTTAGTCTGTTGTAGTGGCAAATTTGGTTAATCAAATGAATATATTTTTTTATGTTAATTTTTCCCAAGAATTTTAAAACAATAGAAAATTTGATTTTTCAATAGAAAAATAAAATACCATTCAAATGAGCCATAAGTCTCTACTTTTAATTTAAAAATTTGGAGGTTGCAATAATTGTCACTTAAATGGAGTTGAACTTAGGAATGAAATTTTTACGTTGCATGATATCATTTTAAAATTTAAAATTAACCCTCGGAGCACACACCTCCGAACAAAACTTCGAAGCACACACGGGGTCAGTGTAACCCCACTTTATTTTTTAACTATTATGTCGTCACCCTAATGCCAGAAACATGTATGTGCAACCAGACGATAAACTCAGAAAGTGAATATTAGCACATTCGTGTTTCTGGCATAAGGGCCAATCATAAGGGTATATAAAAAATATGCATTTTTTCGAAATTTAGGGTATAAGTTTTTTGTAGCTAAAACAATGTACTTCCGAATATACTCATCATTGGTTAGGAAAAACTAGTTTTTAATAGACAATAAATCGATTAAATTTGGATCTATCTCCTAAAATAAGCTATTTTGAAAAGTTACACAACTACGCATCAGGCGTGTTGAATATTTCTATTCATTTGAAAATGTTGGAAATCGAACATAGCCCGATGAGCATACGTTTATTTCTTTATTGATAGGGTGTTGGTTGTGTTAATATGTTTATGTTTGAATAACTTTATTTTTACTTTTCTTCTTCTTAAAGCCCGTTCACATCTTTAGATTTTTTGTTTCCATATTTTATTGTACTTATTTTACATAAAAATATGACGTGTCAACCATTCGATTCCGCAATCGAAACAAAAAATCTAATAATGTAAACAGGCTTTTAAAAGAAAAGACAGAACAATAGGTGTCAATTGTCAAGTTTCAGTTTTCTTTATTTTGTTAGATGAATCATATTATTATTTTCTCATTATTTAAAAATAAACGAATTATTTTTGCGTTGGATCCACTCATTTCAACTATAACAACAGAAAATATTTCAAATAACAATTTTTTTTGGGGTCCAGATTCCCATATGTGCTTCGAGGGTTAACATAATATGTTAATATGTTATTATGTACATTAATTAATTTATTTCAGAAATTGGGTTAAATAATTATAAGTGAATGCTTTTGGTTTTAATTCTGTCAGCCATATTTAAAATAGTAAGGCAAAGTAAAAAATAAAACATTTAATAAAATTAATTTCTGACATGGGTTCATTAACGTCAGTTTAGTACATATACAGGGTTTAATTTTATAAGTGTCCAATACTTCACAGGGTGATCATTCAAGTAGTTTTAAGATAAAAGGTTCCTATAAACATGTGCCCTAAATCGCTTAGTTTTCGAGATACAAGGTAGCAAAGTTGGAAAAAAAATCACATGTTCTTTGATATCTTTCGATCTCTTCTACCTAATGTCACGAAATTTCGTATCCGGGAGTTTTTTGGGATGATAATTTTAAATTTATCAACGATTTAACTCAATCTCCTAGAAGGCGCCACATGCAGCCATTAGGACACTTCTAAACCGCTGCAACTTTTTTGTGCTACACTTGTGTATGTCACTTTCGACTAGAAATATCTGTTTCCCTATCTTTCCTGCTTAAAAAAGATATACCTCACTAAAGTCGCTAGGAGTAACAGTTTCCGAGAAAAACGCATCTAAAGCTGATGATGTGTGCAAATTAAGAATGAAGCAAATGCTCTTATTGGGGTTTGATTATGATTATTATTATTTTTAATTTATTTATTTTTGAGCTTTTTGGAATATGTATTTAAAATAACAACTTTATAAATATTTCTTATACGTTCTAACATTAACGTTACTTAAAAATGATTAAATATTATTTAACATTAATATCAGAATAAAAACATAAAAAAAAAACAAAAAAAAATGATAAAGTTGTTATTTTAAAAGGCAGCTCGGCACATGCGTGTGACTCTACAATTTGAAACTTGAATATTTCCCCGAGAAAAAATCACATAATAAAAATCAATAATGCGTTTTGAAGATGAAGAATGACACTACATAACGCAGCGACCAAAAATTTTTTTCAAAATTTTGTTACTCAGATATAAGGCTTTAGAAGTCGGTTAAAAAAGCCATTTTATGACTATTTATATTTAAATATTTCAAAAATGTGACGTAATAGAGCAATTCTGAGGCCGGTTTTGAATTCAGCAATGAAAATTACATAAAATATATTTAGTTTTATCTTGTTTGCACGAAAATGTTGATAATTTGTAGACCTGTGTAATTTAATGGGTCAAAATAAAAATGGCGAAAAAGGGAGCATTCTACAACTTCGATTCACAAATCATAAATTTTACAACACTCGACTTGTGTGGTAACAGCTAGTCTCCTAAAAATAACATTACTTTGGAGACCATTACGAGCCGTTTCTTTAGTATTCTCTCACACTGCTTTGTTAATAAAAGATGATACTCTACTATGTTAATTTTTCTCTTTTCTATATACATAATCGTTGAAAATTACATCAGGACTGTCCCAAAAAACTGTGGCAACCACTCAATTGATAATTCCAGGAATTGGCAATGCAATGAATTTTTTTTCAAACCAAATTTATTGTTAATTTAATTTGAAACATTTCCTCTTTTAACGGAAAAAAATCCAATTTTAAAAAATTTAATAAAAAGGGCAGCCACTACAAAGATTCTTTTTTATTTAATAAATCTTCTAAAGTTTTTTCAAATACAGATACTTAATATTCTCTGTATCCATTTACTTCTTAAGGATCACCAATTTGCTTAAATTTTATTTCAAAGTACTACGATATATAGGGTGTTAAGGAAGTAACTTTCGTAAATTTAACCAACCATTAAGAACATCGTTTTCAAGAAAAAAAGTTAATTACAACATGTATCGAAAAAGTAACCATTTCAGTGGAAAACAGGTCCAGAAATTTGAAATTTTCTTGAAAATTGACAACGTCCTGTTGCTAGCATCATTTATTTTGAATGTCCAACCACGCGGAACGATCTATTTTTACATGGATTTATTGTTTTCAGTGGTTATTTTGTCAAAATAAAATATACCTACTAAATTTTCATAGGGATTTAAAATATGGTGAATTTGGTTAAAACAACTTACCTATGGTCATCCAATACACTTTTTACACAACTCACATCACAATAAATGTCGAGACTGCGCCTTGGTAATAAGGCTACTGAAATTCGATTTATTACA
This sequence comes from Hypothenemus hampei, assembly GCA_013372445.1. Taxonomy (NCBI): domain Eukaryota; kingdom Metazoa; phylum Arthropoda; class Insecta; order Coleoptera; family Curculionidae; genus Hypothenemus; species Hypothenemus hampei. Next base: position 62,373 of record JABRWK010000260.1, on the reverse strand, counting down.
TAATAAAGAATCAGAAAATGAGAAATGAACCACTTTCTACAAGGATAGAAGTTAAATCAATAACAATCAATAAATAATGACACTCTTGACGGACTCTGACACCTCGTCAGGGTTGTCCATCTTTCGCGGTGTTAGGGTTGCCTAATAATAAAAAACACATTCGTTGTTTTTATTTTTGATCAAAATGTCCACCATTTAAGTCTATGCAACCTCGACAACATTTCAACGAATTTAAAAAAAATTATTGAAAAAAATTCAATTCACGTATTGCTGACCAACGATAAAATATTAAACTTTTAAATATTGTTATTATATCATCCAAAGCAAGGAAATATAGAAAAAAAATCGTAAACAAAATTCCGAGGCGGTCAAGTCTAAACATATTTTTTTATAAAATTGCCTTATTTTTTTTGGCTAATGTATTAAATGATTTTTAAATTTAAAATAATTTTTTTAGCCATGTTATTAATTTTTAATTTCAATTTTGTCGCTAAACATCAATTAATTAATATTTGTCAAATGCGTTTTTAAGGATATTTGTTTAAAATTTAATCCTTATCATAGTTTTTCGGACGCTAATTTATTATTGAAAAAAAAAACTATTAAGTTTTTGAGTTTTGTTTTAATAAATATTTTTTTCGAAAATGATGTCTTTAATCGTTAGTTAAATTAACAAAAGTTTTTTTTCATAACACCCCGTATACATTTTTTGACCTAAAACTGTATAAAGACGAATCTAAGACATCGTGGGCGTACAAGGAATATCGACTAATAAGTTCAATTTTTTGATAACCGTCAAAGTCGTTAGAAAATTTGTTTTTTAATTGACGCACATTTATTTTATTTTTAGGATTACATTCCGAATGTATTCTTAAAAAATTTCGTTAGTGGATTTCGTCATCGAACCAATTTATGGTATATATTTGAAAATTAAAATTGACTTTTTTCAAAACTAGTAAAATGGATTTAATCGATTTTCCATGTACTTCCACGATATGTATTATCGTTTGTTACCATGGAGAAGCAATTGTAATAATAAGCATTACAATCTAATTCTACAAGAAATCCTAGGGGAAATTATTTATTGAAGCATTTTTTCCACATCAGGAATTTCTTAAACAGACTTAAGAACTTAGCTATTGCAATTTTGCCAAATTAAGAAAATGTCTTACAGAGGCTCAGACATATGGTAAACGAATTTCGTTCAATTTTTGCATAGATATTCAGTGTGGTCTAAAAACAAGTCCAATAAAATATTTTATATCAGCGCTGAATGATTTTTTACTAAGTAATTCAAGTAATTTAGCTTCTGATATTTTTTCATTATAAAGGACCAAATTATAACCAACGGGAATTGCAAGAGAATAAAAATGAAGCATTTTTTCTTAGTAAGATAGAGTGCGATAACTTATAATTTTTGAGATACTATCAATTTTGTATTTTCTTAACACCATTTATGTTCGCTACCGATTAAATGTATTTCAAATAAAAATTATATTAAAAATTAGTCTCACCTTGGCAAGTACCTAATTTTTCATTTTTATGTGTCACCCTTTTTATTTATGTTATTGTCGTTGTATGTATCGTTGATGGGTACTTTAAATTTTTATGTTAATGAATACTCGAAATACTTGCCAGTAAATAAGTAGAGATAAAAAAATTCCTCAAGATTAAAGTGCAAAAATAATTAATGTCAATTTCATTTATTTAAAGTGGCAATTGATTTTATTAACTAAACGAAGACTATTCTGAGAGAAGACTGCATTTTTATGAAATAAGAAAGTAATTTTTCAACAAAAAAGTTTATCGCTCAATTCCGTTATTACCTTTTCTATGAATTTGTTAATGATTGGTATCCATTTAGAAAAATTTTCTCTGTTTACAGTTCTTACCTTTCGTTGATTATTGCTATTTTATTTTTCCTGCAAATGCTGCTTTTAAGTTTTAAAAGCTTCTTTTGTTGTTCTATCGAACTTCAACATTCAATCCGATTTGTACTTTTTAGCACTTATTTGTCAACACAAAGAATAATTTTAGATGTACTTTTTACTTTTTGAATTACATGAACTAAAATTGTGTGGCTACATGATTGTCGCGCATTATTTTAAGCTTATGTTCCAACAAGTTTTAAAAAACATTCGTGTTTTCTCACACTTCAACTTTTATTTCTCCCATTTTAAAAGTTCTCTAAAAGAAAATCAAACAGTAGAATTTTTAAAATACACTGTCTAATATACATATCTACAGTAGTAACCATAAAAAAATGGTAAAATCTGCAATACCTTCTAAAATTGTATTTGGTATTGTGAAGATAACTTAAAAAGATTGGGGAAGGTAATTTTGAATTTCTAATTGTAAGTAAAAAAAAAGAATTTAAGGCTGTATGTCTTATAGATTGATTGAATTTAAAAAATCAGAACGCGTAAACTCGATTATACATATAAATGTGATCAATTTAAAGAGAATTACAATTCCAATCCGTTTTGATAAAGACAAAAGACATGTTTGGGTTGGTGAATCCAGTTAAGATTAGTTTAATTAATTAATCGAATCTTTACAATTCGAATCATATACTTCTGATGATTTTTTACTTTCTTTATGGATGTAAACAAAAATATTTTCCGATTCGATGCTATTTTTAATTAACTAGGAAATCGCAAACTTAATACCTACGTGATTTTATAAGAAAATAATTAAACGTACAACTAATTTTTCGTAAGAATTGATAACTTTGAAAATTGAACTATTATGAAATATTTAATAACAAAAACATAGCAACTTAGCATTAACTTGATGCATTCTTCTTTCTTTTAAATGTTGTATTAAATGCCGTATTGTTGTTTTTAGTAAAATTAAATTTAAATTGTTTGAATAAATCTGACAATTTTTGAAATAAAAATTACCCTTCCATTGATCCTATCGTAATGACATTGAATAATATACCGTGTGGACGTTTAAAGCCCTCCTTCCTTTTTTTTTGAAAGAAGCAAGATATCGGCTTCGAGTAAATTATGTTGATTTTGGATGGATGTATACTTCATTTTGAGGAAAAATGCCATGTGTCACGTGATCACTCATGAAGAAGATGCTGTCAATACAATTTCTTTAAACAGAAAGCAGGTTATGTGGAACCTTATGGTAATTCAATTCTCTTTACAATGAATTACCTTTTGTTGAAATTGGTTCAGGGATTGATGAGAAAATATGAATAATTTAATTTGAAATTTATACCATATGCATGTATGTCCATAAATATGTTTAGTTATTTAATAAAATTGGACGATATCTTACTTCCTTATCACAGGTTATTTAAAGCTGTTTAGAAGTTTAAAATAAAAAAAAATGCGTTTTTAAAATGCTTGTTTAATTGCTAATAATTTAAAATGGTTAGTACACGCTCAGTAGAAGAGAAGATCAAAGCGATCTGAATTTTTAAAGAAGCTGGTTCCAATTATCATGGGGCCGAAAGAATTTTTAACGAGGGAAAAGCGATCGGAGCGTAGATCCATTTCCGAGCACAAGCAACTTGATATTCTTGGATCCGTGTATAACAACATAGCTTTGGATTTTTTGACGTATCCACAACGATGGTAAAAAAAATATAAAAAAAGAAAAATTCCATTCGTGTAAGTTAATGATCTTGGTTCAATTGACTGAAGATTATCAAGATAGATGACTGCAATTAAAATTAATTTGCTTTAGTAACGAAAGCACATTTTTTTTTAAACGGTACCTTAAACAGACATAACGTCATATATTGGTCTGAAGGTCGCATGTCTTTTATAAGGACCATACAGAAAATCCAGAGAAGATCAATGTATGGGCAGATATAATGCATGACCATATTGTGGAACCAATATTTTTGAGACAAAATGTAACGAGCTTTTTTTACTTGAATACGCCACATAAAAGTATAAATCCAATGATTTAATGTATAGTTAAAGAAAATCACGAAGGATTTCAAATTGAAACAATCTTCTAACAAGATGATGCGCTTCCATATTTCTGTGAACCAATTAGAAAGTGGTTGGATAATAATTGGTAGATAGATTGGCATACGTGTACTACTAGAATTGTTTGTGCTTCAAATTTAATATCAATAGATTTTTTTCTATGAGGTTCAATTAAATCCAAAATTTAAATAACCGATCCACAAAATATCATTGGATTGATTAATTGAATTAGAAATATTTCTCCAGAAATTTTTCAAATTGTTAGGAAGGAATTTGAAAACAGACTATTTTATTGTTAGGGTGTACAAGATGAACTTTTTGAACATTTCTTGGGATGATATTGTCATTTAATAAAAAAATTGTTTATTTTTCAAATTATTTATGTTCTCTCTTCAACCACTGAAACAATTTCAGTAAAATACTTAGTTCTTTGTAAAGAGAATTAAATTACCTTTAAAATGAGATGCCACGTCTGCCCTTTCCATTAAAATATTGTCTTGGCAGCACCTTCTTCGTGGGTAATCAAGTGACATTTTTTTCCTCTAAATATAGTATTCGTAATTTAAAATCGAAGACAATTTATCCGAAGTCGATATGATGTTCTGTTTGAAAAAAGTAAAAGTGGGGCACTAAACGTTCGCTCGGGATTGAAAATCGTTTAGACTAAAAATTTGTATTTTTAAGTGATTTTTTGACGTTTCCAAAATCGTGCAGTCATATGCACATGCAAAAATCAAGGTTAAAATTTGTAAACGTACTTTTTTCCAACATCTTTGTTCGGAACAGTAGTTTTAAGCTAAACTGATGTTTCACTTTGGAACTTGTCACATGAATGTCAAAATAATCGTGATTTTATATTTTTAACTTTTCTTTAGATTTAGGTATAGTATAAACAAAGTACTTTGGTTTTGTTAAACATTTGGCGAAAAAATATTGTAACCAGTTCCAGGTGTGTATTAAAGGGCAATAAATAAATTAAAACTATTAACACGTGAGTTAAACGATTTTGTTTATTTATTGCCTCCATTAATACACTAACTGGTTAAATAACTCTCACAAAAATTCGATTCGTTTTGTGTTTAAAAAAAAATGTTTTTATGTTGTACATTAAAATGGGAACAATCCTATCGCTATTTAACATAGCGAAAAACATTTTAAAAGAGCGCCATAGTCATGGCTTAAGTTAAAGAATTTTATGTCTTATTAAGTGTGTTTTCGTATCATTAAATTTTTGGATAAACAAATTGAACATTTTTTTGAGGCAACTTTTTGAACTACAATATAAATAGTATAGTTGAATTTCGCTCGTAATAATCTCAGGAAATGTGGATTTTGGAAATTTATTACAGAAAATGTAGAAAAGTCATTTTCCACAAATTCCAATTTGGAAACAGATGATTTTTTATTGAGAATGACGATATTGAAAATAACTGCTAATTTCCTCAAGTTCATATTAAGAATATATAACATATTTATCTTTTTTAATGAATTTTATATAATGACTGCAATATTATTGTTTAAAAAATATTGATGACAATATTAATACTCATTAATATAACCTAATTAATAAGTTTTAAATTAATCCTTGGATATTCCAATATAAATCAGAGATTGTTGCTCTTCAGAGTTTCCTCACCATCAGTTCAATTAGGTTGAAATTTAAATAGAAACCGCTTTTCTGTAAGGAGATTGCTTATTTTTGCATAACCGAATTTGATGATTTACTGGAAAACTCGACAAAATCTCTTTAGGAAAATACGATTTTATTTTAATAGTACAGTTTTAGACTTTCTGGAAAAAAAATAATGTATTTTCTCTTGTTATTGTATACGATTAGATAAAACCAAGTTTGTTTAATCCAAGCCTGTTAAAATGGAATCTTAAAAAGTGTTAAAACAAATTTGATTTTTCCAAAAACTTTATATAAAGTTCATAGTATTTCAAAATATGCGTACGCAAGTTGAAAATTTCAGCGGAATGATCTTCCTTCATGAATTAATCCTGGTTTGTTCATTACAAAATTACTTAACAACGTATAGAAAAATTAACAACGGTATTTCGGTTGGTAAATAATAATTTTTGCTTATTTTTTAAACATTCGACCGTTCTATACATTTTGCAATTTTAGTTTTGAGAACATCAATTGAATCTGCGCTATACAGGGTGTAAAAAAAATTTAGGGGATGATAGTACTGCTTAAAATAAGAAAAAAAGTTCCCATAAACATATGTCTAACGCCTTTTTCAATATCACCACTGACTTTGCCATAAAAAAATATGTATGTGCGAAATTTTTTCTATTTATCATTCTTCCTTCGGTATATCTCAAAAACAATAAAAATCAATATTTTTGTTCAATTTCGAAGGGTTGTACCTCCCTTAAAAGGCATTTTAGGACATATGTTTATGGGAACTTTTCTTCTTATTTTAAGAAATACTATCACCCCTTAAATTTTTTTACACCCTGTATTAGCTATTTATGTAATACGTTTGTAAAGGGATGTTTTACGGCATGATCTCGGAGCTGTTTTGCGCCGAACCGAAGGTGAGGTACAAAAAAATCCGCGCGAATGATAGAAAACATCTTTACTCACGTATTGC
>JABRWK010000260.1:37468-51334 GCA_013372445.1 Hypothenemus hampei | reverse complement strand
AAGACGAAAAGTTCCTATAAACATAGGTCCGGAAATGCTTCGTTTCCGAGATACAGAGTGTTAAAGTTTAAAAAAAGGACATTTCTTTATTTTTTAAATTCCAAACGGCTTAAGATTTTTTAACCAAATTTCGTATATGAGTTTAGCATATCGGTAGGCTTAATCTAAAAAATTACCAGCTTTAACCATTCACCAGTGGCGGAGATATAAGTGTCCTTTTTTTTCCTTTTTTTCCATACAAATTTAATAATACATGATATCCACATCTCCGCCACTGGTGAATGGTTAAAGCTGGTAATTTTTTTGATTAAGCCTACCGATATGCTAAACTCATATACGAAATTTGGTTAAAAAATCTTAAGCCGTTTGGAATTTAAAAAATAAAGAAATGTCCTTTTTTTAAACTTTAACACTCTGTATCTCGGAAACGAAACATTTCCGGACCTATGTTTATAGGAACTTTTCGTTTTATTTTGAGCCGTACTCTATGTGGTAGAGCGTTGTATCATGAATTTCCGAACACCCTGTATATACAATTTTTTATAGAAAATCTCATTTCAATAAACAATGAATGTACAGGGTGATCCAAACTAAAAAGAGACCTTAGAAGACCTCATTCAATAAGCCTTGTTTAAATTTTGGATTCCGGTTCCCGTTTTCTCATAATCGGACCGAGGAAACTTGTTTGGATCACCCTGCACATAGATTTAAAACCATTTAGTGAGAAATATAGACTATTTGACAACTTTTATATAGATTATGAAAAAAACCATAAAGATGCCTAGCAACAACACACATAAGGAGGTTATTTACAATATGTCGCATTTAAGATGAAGATCCCTCTATATTTTCGCTATTTGAAGGAATATAAATTTAAATTTTTGTACAATCATACAGGATGATGAGTCACATTATTTAAGTTATTCAACTGAAATCTGAACTGTAAACTCACCCTAGTACGAATTAACAAACAGGATTCAATGTTATTATTATGATTTGCGTTAGGGATATCGAAAAAAATTATTAGTAAAGTTTTTCAAAATATTATTATAATCCCATGACAAAATTCGCATTTTTTATTTTTTCATTATTTTGGTCTTACACAAAATTATTAAGTTTATTTTTTAATTTAACAATAAGAGTGCCAAGAAAAGTAATAATTTGACATATTGACAATTTAATGGTGTCATGTATTCAAATATTTCAGTAAAATAAGTAACACTTACAAAGGAATTATTTTATTCTTACAAAAAACTACATTTTTTGTAATTGATTAAATTCAGGAAACAGTTACAACAATACAATTATATAATACAAATAATTAACTATCAAATGTGATCTCTCTCAACTAGGTCTCCGTCTATTCGAATACATTTTTCGATTCTTTTACGATTTTGTTTTGCCACTATTCTAAGTTCCAAGATACTGATAAAATAATCATTCCTGTGTAAGTGTTATTTATTTTATTGAAATTACAGTACCTACATTATTTCTTATCTAAAATTACATAAAAAAGTACTCTCCATATATTGCTGTCAGCCAACAGTTTAAGAGAAATGCCGCATTAAACGAAATACTGGTGATGAGTTGAAATTGGGTAGTGAAAATTCGAAGAACCGTAACTCCCTTAGGAAACATTTGTAGACCCATGCTTATAGGAACTTTTATCATATTTTCGAACGTAGAATCAGTCTCTAAAGTTTGTACCCCTATTTCATATACACTTTGTATACAAGGTGACTCACGTGAATGGTTCATTATCGACTTTGGGACTTGAAATTCTATTTAATTTTTAAACGCAAGAAATATTTTATACTTAAAAGATTTAACTTATCTTCTTAAATAATAACATGATTTTATTTTTTTCTCAAGGGATCCATTGTCAATATTTACTCTGATCTCCTTTTGGCGGTGTGTTGATACGATATCACGGTTGATCTTATCCTTACTCAATAAAACAACTGTCGAATATTCTTTATCGAGAACGGACTTTAAACCATTCTTGCATTCATTGAATTCCGATTTTTCAACTGATTGGTATTTGTTGAAAGTGGATTATCCTATACAATGTATGGAATACGTGATTTCGTTTTTCTATAAATCAATTTACTCACTAATCGAATTGTCTTTTTACCGTTGTTATAAAGATGTTCGTTACAATGATATTGTGTTTAAAGTTTTCAGACTTCATCACGTCTGTTATCGCAAATTGTTATTGCTTGTTTTCCAATCTAGGGCAGTACAATTTTAAACTACACCAAGATACTTAATAGAACAACTTGATTGTTTATACGTGTTCTGTCACTTAGCTTATCCTACTAAATTTCTACATACATTAATTCGTCCCTTGGTAGACATATTTTGAATTGAAAGACAAAAGATTACCACAAAATCATTTTTCATGCTCACAGTAGTCTTATATTACTTCTTGCAATAAATGACGATATGACAAAAAATTACATTCTAGTATTTCAGGATATGGCTGGCATAGCAGTCTTGCCGCATGACACAAAAAAAAACTCGTTTTCTCCTACAAAAAAAAGTGGCGCCACTTGGTGAAGGTTTTGGTTCTAACAAATGTGTCTCTGGACATATTATGTCGAGCTCTAGAATCCGATCTTGTTCGTGGATGTACCCGTCCGTTCAAGCTGCCTCAAATGAGAACCAAAGGTGACTTTGATCTTGTATATGTATATGAATGAGTAATATCAACCAGTACCATAGTCCCAATAATATAATGGACATACCTCACAATAAACACTTCTGGATTCGTCGTTCACCACACCTTATCCGATTTATTTATGCATTACCAAACAAAATCAGTAATCGTGATTCGATAATGACATGTAAAAACGAATAAACTATCTTTTGGGTAATTTTAGAAATTTAGGGAAAATGTATTGGCAAAAACGTAGTTAAAAACTTTTATTTTAATGTCTCTTACAAAAATAATAGGTAAAACAAAAACTTAAAATTAGCAAGTGAACAATGCAGATGCAAATAATATTTTAATTATCACAAATACCGCTTACTAATCTCCTCAAGAATACCTTCTGGTACTTAAATCGATTATGGGTAATTAGCCTGAGCACATAGATCACATTAGAGCCACAAAAATGGATACATGTGCCACGCATTTGGCATTTCTGCTCTTCAATTGTGTTCCATACCTAGTGCCATAATAGTAATTTTCTACACAACTAAAATCGGTTATAGTGGCGGTCTCGAGGTAAAAAAATTGTTAGTGAGGTTGATGAGAAAATAGGTCAAACTTTTTATTCGCCTATAAACGCTGCAAATTCTAATAACTCTGACTTCTATAAACCGTTAATCTCTTGAATCAATCTCTTACAGCTAGCTATCATAGACAACGATCCTTGCGCTCTGTTATATTGGAAACTCGTCTTGAATCCTGCCTTGCTTGACAACATCTCACCGCAGTGTCTATAATTCAGTTCATTCCAGCCGTTATATCCCGAAATAAAAATCCAGTTTCGCGTAATCCAACTATGCGGCCTCTCTCAAACTCACTTAACTGCTGATAATGCGCATTTGTGTGCACAAGTGATAATTTGTCTACTGTTTTCAAATAATGAAGTAAGTAAGTTAGAATATTAAATTAACAGAAGATTAAAATCGAATAACATTGATTGAGTATTAGAGTTTCCAGTCACTCTTAATACGCTAAATTGTGATCGAGTTATGACATATTTAATAACTATTTTCTTTTTTCCTTGAAACTCAGCTTACGTGTCCGGTATTTCCAAATAAAACTCAACCAAACATCCCAACATCGTAAAACTTTATCGGGGAATAGTAAAGCCTCTGGCAATTTCCTGAATTAATGCTACATATGTGCGGTTTCGACATTTTCGCCTAGAGTTTATGTTATACGAACATTTATTGCCCAATGTATCTTAGAATCAGCAGCCGAAAATAAATTGTTTCTTTCTATAAATAAAAGCTTTGCTTGCATACATAATCTTTTAATTTAGAAAAATTTTACCATTTAAATGTTGCTCTTCTACGGGATGTCCGAAAAATAATAGATCAGAAGCAAAACGCTAAAAGTGGAGGTCATTTGCAATAAAAAAAAGGACATCAAACAATAGTCCGTTTCTCAACCATTAAATCCGGCCATTTTGAACAATTAAAAATATCTCAGAATGGAAATCTGATTAAATGGTATCCAGTTTAACCCTCGAGGACACGCGTCATGTTTAAATTGACCGGGTGTTACTAATTTTTTGTGTTACGTCATTAGCAGTGCAAGAATCATAATGTCCGCCTAGGAATGCCTTGCGCCTATTGTACGCATGCCATATATTTATAAAAAATTATTTAAAATCAAAATAAAAATATATTTGTCTCAATTTGGAAATAGTTACGTTTCATTGTATTTTCTTGTCACTGAGTATAATCTTTAACACAAAAAAACATTGCATTATGTTTTTTTTATTTTAATGTATGAAAAAACCTTCGAAAATGTCAACCCGGTCTTATCGACCGTGCGCGTGCACTGGTGTAACTTTTATTCACGCGTGTTCTCGAGGGTTAAAGCCAAATTTATAGGTAATGTTTCTTCCTAGTTCCAATTACTTTATACATTTTTTCCGATTAGTTATAAACAACAATTTTTTTTATAAATTAATTGTTTGTTAAAGAGGGAAAATAATTTTTAATTAAAATTATGAAGTAAACACAATGTAACAAGAGATGACAAATATTTAAAAAAAACATCTCCATAATATGGAGAATAATAATAATAATATTATTATTGTACTTTTAATGAGCTGGGTATCACTTATTAAGATAACTTTGACAATTAAAGTTTTATATCAAGAAAAAGAACTGCATTACATCCTATTTTTTCACATAAAGCATGCAATTTTAATCTAAAGAAAGCCTTTGGATAACAAATGAAGAGGTTTTTATGAGAGCAAATTAAATTACGGTATATCAGTTTTTTGTTTTATACTGATTTTTAAGTTTACCTTGAAAACTTTAGGTGAATCCGTTTTTTATTTGAATTTTCAGTGTTGTTGCTCTACTTCCTTTTAATTGTTTAAAAATGCGTTACATTCCACGAGAATGTGCAGAAATACATTTTATTTATGAAATATGTAATGGTAATGCTCGACGTTCTGAAAGAGAATATCTGAAGAGGACATTCGATATCCAAATCGACTACATACTGATTACCGAGTTTTAAATACTTACGTATCTGATGATTTACCTCGTCATCCAGAGTGAACAGAACAAGAGTTGCACTTAATTTAGAGGACGAAGTACTAAATCTAAATGGTGAAAACCTTACTGAAAGTATAAATACATCATATTACAGAAAACATTAATATGTCCAGATTAACAACCCACTGTACTTTAAAACGCCATTTATTATACCCTTTCCGTATCCAATACTCACAGGGCCTCCTGATGTATTATTCATTAAGAGTACAATATTTTCGAACAATATTGGAGTACTTTAGGAATAACCCATACTTTTTTAATAATATTTAGTGGACTGATTAAATTAGCTTTAGGTATGTTGACACCTTCAACATTTGTAACATGAACTATTGGTCTTCAGATAATCTATGTCATTAGAGATCACATCAATTTATAATATATTTGAAACGGTATAATATATGACACATTATTATACCATTGTTTCTCTTGAATTATCAACTAAGTTACGTGACGAAAATTATTTAGATTTTTTGCAAAATCATTTATCATCAACTTTACTTAAAGAAGTTCCCTTAACAATACGTCGCATTATATGGTGCCAAAATGACGGTGCTCCAACACACAATGTTCGTCTTGTTAAGGACTTTCTTTATACTTATGGAAGTTGGGTAGATAGGGGTGAAATAATAAATATGTCGCCGCATTCGCCTGACCTCAATTCCATTAACTATTTTCTTTAAAGGTATTTTGAAGACCTAGTTTATTTATGAACTTATGAAAATGATCTTCAACAAGGCACATTATTGCATGCTGAATAAATAAAAATAAATTACGAAGAAATTTTACTCGAGGAGCACGTTTGTATACTAGAATGGGGGGACAACATTTTGAACATCTGATGTGAATTAATTAAATTGGTTTAATTTAATTAAAATTAAATCCACATATGGCTTTATTTTTACGAGTCTTTATTGTTAAGTTATATTTCACAGGAAAATAGGATGTAGGTAACGCAGTTCTTATTATTATCCTAATAAGTAAAAGCTCATTAAAAGCACAATAAAATGGAGACGTTTTTTAAAATATTGATCACCTATTGTTATATAGTTCTCTATATTATAATTTTCATTAAAAATTGTTTTTGCAGTTTAGCAAACAACTAATTTGTAAAAAAGTGATTGTTACTTTTAACTAAACGGGAATAAAGTGCTTAAAGTACTGGAAAAAGACATTACTTATAAAAATGGTTTTAAGCCAGAGATCGTTTAATTACACTTCCATTCTTTGATATTTTGTTTTAATTATTCAAAATTCTCGGACTTTATAGAAATACATAACATTAAATAACTTAATATACGACTATAACGACTAAGAAACAGATGATTCTTATACTCTATCGATTACAAACGACCTTTCCTATCAGCCGTTTGCGTTTTGATTTATTGCTTTTGGGACATCCTGTAGACGGATTAATTTTTGTAAAACGTCTTAATTCTGTGGATTTAAGGTATTCGTAAATAAAATGAAATATAAACCTCATTTATTGTAAATTTCATAATTTTCCATGCTTAAAAAAGAAAAATTGATTCATTTAACTACAATTGGTAGTATAGAAATTAGAAAATTACTAATTATAAAAATGTCAAAGGCGGTACATCTAAGCCGATTATTACACTTTAAGCCGATCAGTGTCGAAACGGAAATTTTAAGCTGAAAATTTTTTCTCATTTACTTTGGTTTGTTATAGTTATAATGCTTTCTATGATAGTTCTGGTGAAACTTTTTAAAGATAAACACAGCTTAAAAGTGATATTAGATATATGTTTGTCTAGTCCTATAAAGGCTCAATTAGGGGTCAACAACCCTTTCTTCTTTCTTGTCGGGATTTAATTATTTAGAGACTTTTACAGTTAAGTTTCCACGATTAAACAATCCCAAATTCATAGAACGGCTTTTCAAGTGGAAAAATAATGGTATATGGTATAAAATAACGTTTTATAAATCAATTACTACTAACTTGTGGAATTGAAAAACAAAAACTTATAATTAGTGTGTAAATTGGACAAATTGCTATAATATAAAACTACGAAAATTTTTATAAGCAACCCAGAGAAAGAAGTCACATTTATTGAGGTCTCGTGATCCAGGTGACCAAAGTTGAGTGCAGTTATTCCCCCGCCCTATCTATCTACCCGGGAACTCCTGATTCAAAAATTGTCGCACATTTATATAGAAATGCGGCGGAGCCTCGTCTTACATGAACCACATGTCACGTCTTAAAAAATAAAATAAATAATACTTCAATAAATGCGACCTCTTTCTCTGGAGGGCTTTAAAAGAAATTGTGTATGGTACACCGGTTGAATCTGAAACAGATTTATAGAACCGCATTAACGTGCAATGCAACAAAATTAAAAATAATCCGCAATTACTGAATAGAGTTGATTTTAATTTTCGGAAGAAAATTAATTCATGTATTAAAGAAAACGGCGGTACTTTTGAACAACTTCTTTAGCTTATTGTTTTTATTTTTGATTAGTGTATCGAATAGAATTATAATAAACATTAGTTGATACTTAATTGAATAAATAAATGATTAAATTAATAGATGCAATGACAGATTTAAAATATCTGTCACTTTTACAATTGCATCGCTTACTAGTTAATTCTGGTTTGATTTTACTCCACAAAACCTCGATTTTCTTAAAAATGATAAGATTTTTCGACAAAGTTGTCAGAGTAATAAAAGTTTGAGAACTAAATTTGCTTTTAAACAGTAATGTCCGTTTGTTAATTACTTTGCAGATAAAAAAATCCCTGCTATTTTAGAGGCCTTTTACCCTACATCCAATCTCCGGTTGCGTATCTATTTTTGAGCATCATTTTTCTACCAATTAAAGGAGTGGATAAAAGCAAAACATGTTCCACATTTGGTTGCATTATGATGATGCATTACTGAAATATACCTATTCTTAACAATTTATAAACCAACTTTGACAGTAGTCAACCATCATCTACTCCAAAACATTGTTCACATGCAAGGAAAATCTAAAATGATAGAAAAACAATTAATTGGGGAATGTTTTAGACAATTTAGTTTTAGTTTTAATGCAATGGCTTTTTAGACATTGAATTAGTTTTTAAAACTAAATATTCCATTTTCGAAAATAGCTTGTAACTTCCTTTTTTAAATAGATTTTTTAAATCTATAAATATTACTCTAAAGCAGGTATTTACATCGATATCGATGTAATTAATTTTATTTTTTAATTTTATTTTATTTATTTAAATTAAATTAATTAAAATGAATTTTTTTCGACGTTTCGATCATCTATAACTATCACTAACTTTCTTATTTCTTATGACTATTTCGACTTTAAGCGTTAAAACGACATATTTTCCTTTTTCAAGTATGCATTACACTCGTCAAAAAATAATTATTTCAAGAAAAATATGAAAAACTTTTTTATNTATATATTTTTATTCGAAAAAAATTAAATTTGTAGTCATAACTTATTTTTGAGTCACCTTGTATACCATAAAAACGCAGTCAAAAATTAAACTTGATAGGTCCAAAGGTTTTTTCAAAAAGCAAATACCTGAATTTTAAATTAATTTATTCCAACCTTTACGTTCTCATAATAGCTATAGATATCTTATCTTTAACGTGAGGTGATTCTATCCTTTGTGAAAACTGATCTCAAGTCTTAACAATTTTGCTATGCAAATATTGTAATATTGAGCATTTTACTTTATACGCCAGCATTTAGTAAGGATTTCTTTAAGTGACTGTAATGTGGCCATTACCACTAAAGTTCATAAAGGCGTTAAAGTAATTTTAAATTCTATTTTAAAAAATTTATTAATTAAAAGGAATTGTTCGACATTGCAAGTTAGCAAAAGAATATTTGTTAGAAATAGTTAGATTTATGAGAAGATATTTATGAATTATAAATGGGTTGTTTGGAAAGATGTGAAGAATATTATAGTAAAAGAATATTAGAGAAGGCGAATCGATTTAGCTTAAACTAATAGTTTATACCAAATGTCATCGTTTTCTAGAAATTCGTAGATTTGATTTTTTTAAAAATTTTAGTATAATCTACACATATATTCCTGTTAACAACTATTGATCAAAAACCATCAACCATATCTGCTGTCCAAAAGCATGTCTGTCCTCATCAAATATGCGCCTGGTTAGACTACCTGAATGTTAAAAAAAATGTAAACTTATGTACCAAAAAATTACATTCATATAAAAAATTGTGATTATAAATTTGAAATAATAGAAACTAATATGGCTATAATTTAAATTGTTTTACTTATTGAGTACTCGAATTATCGATAACAATATGTACGTTAAAACAATTTAGTAGTAGACTAAATGAGTATCCAATTTTTAAGTACGTAAAAAAATTCTAATAAATTCTGGTAGCTTTCCTATATCAGAAGAGGAAGTATCTGCTTTCTTAATTCGCTTTGACTATACAATGTCTTTGCGTATTATTTCATTGATTGCCATTTCTTTTTCAAATCTGTTTGATATTTATTTCGGTATATTATGGTAAAATAAATCATTTTTTATTATTAACTTAATTAAATTGCACACAACAGCGTTTTTTAGCCTCAAAAAGTACGCTGATATTCATTTATATGGAAAGGCTGACAGGAATGCAGATGCAACTAGGCGATTATACCAACCCTGCTTTCCAAACCGCCGAACCCTTAACGGAAATGTGTTCAGCCGGACCTATCATGGCATCAGAGAAACTGGATCAATTCGCCGTTATTTAGAGTCCATAGGCAATCACAATATACCTGAAGAAAAACAAATCCCTTTTGTCTTTACAGCAGATCCAATGACTAAAATTACCAAAGTGCTAGTAGACCACCACTCAATTTGGAAAATTTGCTCACTGTTGGACACAGAAAAGACAGAAATTAAACAAAAAAATATTTATTTTTTCTACAAAACGATCTGTTTATCCTACTAAAAGATTTATTCCTGAAATTACGAAGAAATGTTTTTCAACATGACGGCTACTCAGTCCACCATCAACGAAGAGTATGTGAATATTTAAGTTAAGTGTTCCCTAATCACTGGATTGTTTATTTTCTTATCCGCCAAATCTCATAATCTCTCGATTTTTTATATGAAGATGCATGAAATCACTGGTCTGTGGACAGAAGATTTGAATTAGAAGCCATTTAATCGCCAGAATTAATGTGGCCGCCCGACAAATTAAACGAGAAATGAGACTCGGTCACACCACAACAGAAATGAGGAATAGAACGTGTAAATATATTTAAAATATCAGTTCACATTTGGAACATTAATAGATTATTAAATTATTCATTTTCTGTTGTTTTATTTACCATGCAACGACAAAAATACTATTGCCTCTAACTTGTTCTGATTTAAATATTACTTTCAATTGTCTGATAATCATTTAGTCTATGCGTTAAGGTATATTTATATATCTTTAGTTAGAGTACTTAAAAGGCAAGTTTTTAAAACAATTTCGATTATTAGCAGGACGTTTATATTAATTTTCATTACGAATTTGTAATCACAATTTTGTACACGAATGTGAATTTCCTGCATATAAGTGTGCTTTTTTTTTTAAATCAGGAAATTTAATCACGCGGCTATTTGATCAGGACAAATAAGCCTCTAGATTAAAAGTGAAATATAGTTATGAGATTATTATTAATTATTTTTAATGAATACATACAAATTGTGTTAAAAAAATGCAACAAACTCACGAACCACGAATTTTTAGAAAACAGTAGCACATTATACACTGTGTGCAAAAAGCCCGGCAACCCTGAATTATCTCGAAAAATAAGAAATTTATTAAAAAAAACCTTAAATAAAAATTGAAAGATCTTAAAAATTTTACTATTCTGAGATATTCAGAAATATACAAGGTGAATCACAAAGTGGCAGTGAATTGAGTTTCGCATTCTGGTCACATTTCATGTAATATGTATTATGGCTACCTCTACCAATTCAGCAGTTATGATATTACTTAAGAAAACTATGCTTTTTATTTCAATAAACTTTTTTCTCTTAACTTTTAAATATTTAACTATGCTCAAAATATGCCCCCTGAACCGCTTCACAATGAGCTATATTGGAAGAAAATTGGTCAATGATATTTTCTAACATTTCAGAGGTAATTAAGTGGCATTCCTTTATAATTTTTCATCTCAATTCATTTAAATTTGTAGGTTTTGTCACGTAAACCTTATTTTTAATATTGTCAATGGGCATCAAGTCTGACGATCTACATATCGCCGATCACCTCCATTAATGAAACACCCTGTATATATGTATTACGTACATATCACTTTTCGTGTAAACACTTTAAACATTTTTGTATAATAATGTTAAATTTTTAGGACAAATCCGCTTGTAAATGGCACAGGTAAATTTTACTAGAGTATATCAAACATAAACAGAACGTTTTAGTTTAATTAGAGAAGATATTGAGCATGTTGCTATGCAAGACTGAATAATAAATAAATTTTGGTAAAGAAAGGTGAAAAATAAACAAACATTTTTAGAGTTTAAAAGTTAAGTACGGAGAGAAAACGTTCTCAAAGACCTTTGTTTTCACATAACAGAAATAATTTTCTAGAGGAATAGAAAAGAAGGAAAACTTGAGCCACAATCGCTATCCTAGAATAGACGGTGCTCTTG
The DNA here is from genome assembly GCA_013372445.1 of Hypothenemus hampei. Classification (NCBI taxonomy): domain Eukaryota; kingdom Metazoa; phylum Arthropoda; class Insecta; order Coleoptera; family Curculionidae; genus Hypothenemus; species Hypothenemus hampei. The sequence continues at coordinate 39,438 of JABRWK010000260.1, read as the reverse complement.
AAAATATCAACGTTGTTTGAAAAGTTATAGAGACTGACAGGCATATAACGCTTTGAAAAAATGTAAGAGGAAGAGTTATAGAATAGTTAAGAAATAGGTATGCTTTTAATAGAATTATAGTTCAAGGGCTATCCGGGTATGTTTATGTTATCTAACACTGCTCATTCAAAATAAAAAAATAGAGAAATAAAAATATAAAAGAAAAACCGTTGAGGAGAAGCATTCTGAATAAGTCACCGTGTATATTTGTATTTTATTTCCCCAACTTATTCATCGAAATATTTATTTTTTTTTTAATAAAGTAAAGCTTAGTATTAATTATTAAACTTTATTAGACTTTTAATAATTAAACAGTCTACTGGCTGAGCCAAGAATGTGAATCACCCTTATAACTTTTTTGTTTATCAACTTAAAAAGTTGAAATTTGGAGGGAAAATATATGACAATAGAGCCGATTGATTGACTATAATGACGTTTATCTGACACTTCCGGTTTAACCGGAAATAATCTTAACTTTCAATTTTTAAATGTAATATCCTATAAATTTTTACTTTTTTAGAATCTAGGAACCATTTTTAATCTAAAAATGCGTCATTAAAAAAAATGTTTTAAACATATTCAATAAAATGACAAACTATTATTTATTCCTATGATTCTGACTTAAAATTTTGCCTATTATGTATATTTCAGTGGCGCAGCTCGACACAAAAAACCCCCAAAAAAAAATTTTTTTAAACGACGCATTTTTAGATTAAAAATGGTCTCTAGATACCAAAAAAAGTAAAAATTTATAAGATATTATATTTCAAAATCGAAAGTTGAGGTCATTTCCGGTTAAATCGGAAGTGTCAGATAAGTCTTATTATAGTCAATCAATCGGCTCTATTGTCATATAGCCTCCCTCCAAATTTCAATGTTGTAAGTTTAAAACAAAAAAGTTATAAAGCTATCCACCTTCTTGGCTCACCGGGTATAAACTACTTTTTCCAATGATCAGTATATTACAGGCAATTTTACAAACATAATACTTGGCAAAGATATTGTCTGGAAATTACCTAACAAAGTCGGGAAATCGCACTAATGCGGTCAATCTTGTGCATAACTCAGAAACTATTAATATCGTTATAACCATATCCGTCATATAGTAAAATTATGCAGAGTCACTGGGGTGAGTAGAAGATAAACCAAATTTAGGTAGAACTTTAACATAATAAACATGAAGATTATTATAACACTGACAAACTTGCGGACACCTAACTTTTGCTGGGACCAATCGATTTGATCTGATTTGCGGCTATTTCCTATGCCTTTAACTTAACTTATAAATTTTTCAACTTACTCTCCATACACTAAGATATACTTTTGGCATTTTCATAGAAGTTTTAAATTTTTTTTTCTTGGATAAAATTCTGTAGTTGCAGTATCTAAAAATCGGATGCCAGCAAAAGTTTATTTCAAAAGTATACATGGAATACACACTGTCTCAAAATAAAAAAGCATGTTTTTCAATAATATACAGGGTGAGTCACGAGGAATTGTACATACTTCTACCATGGAAGAAGAATGCTGGGGCGAATACCGAATGACCATTAAAAAGTTGCCCGCAAGCTTTATTATTAATATACAGGGAGTTTTATACATTTTGCCCAAAAATACTTTTGGCTATAACTTTGAAATGCCTGTATATTTTTTTTTTCATTTTTTGGTGAAAGAGTATACTATTATGTATTAGTAAAATGATGTAATCAGAATTCAAAAAATCCAGGACCGTCTTCAATAAATTTAGTGGAATTGGTCCAGACCAAAAAAATCACCCTGTATACGAATTTTCGAAAAACTTTTATTCACGTTTGTTAGAGGCTAGATGAACTAATAGTTGTACCCACTCAACAAAGTTGTCATACTTTTCTTTCTTTTGTAAAAAAATAAAGTTCCCGAAAATTTAAATAAAAAACTGGATATTTTAATTT
>JABRWK010000260.1:20237-30844 GCA_013372445.1 Hypothenemus hampei | reverse complement strand
GCCTAAGTTTGTTAGAGAAAATAGAAATAATTCGTATTATTGGTGATAATATGTTTTCATTTAGACAAGCCGCAAGAGAATTTAACCAAAGACATCCAAACAGGCCCCAATTAGCAGTAATACCGTGAACTGCATAAACAAAGTTTTTAATAGCACAGGTAGTGAAACCATTTCAATTTTAAAAAATGCCAATTATCCAGATATCCCGCTGTATGCTAAGATGAAAACATGTTGGAATATTCTAGTATTCATTCCAAGTTACTCTGAGAGTGCCAAATTTAGATCTAAACATAATCTAAACAATAAAGAAAACATAGGAAGACGTTTTAAAAAGAGCAATATCAGACCGTTTAAGTCAAAGTTTCTGTACACTTTAGATCTTGGAGATGAATAAGGGGTGGAATTTTGGTTGTAGGTTCAAGGAGAACATCTCGTCAATAGAAACTTTCCAAAGGATATTTTGTTTAGAGATACAGCTACGATAAAGAACAAATGGTGTACCTATTTTTTTCCCAAAATTCTCGATATTGGTCGCATGAAAATCCTCATTGGGTCATCTATAACAAGAGGCGATATATTCAAAACAGAAATATATGATGTGGAATTCTCTAAGACAGGATTATTGATCCTTTTTGCTTTGACCAAAATTTAAATATAAATGTATTTTTGAACTTTTTAACAAACGAATTTGCGGAATCATTATGAAAGTTACCAATTCCGGGCATTTTATTTCGAAATTTCAGTTGGATAGATATTCTATAGACAATATTAGTGGTAGGAGAATGGTTAAATGAAAATTTCTAAAATAAATGGATAGGCCTAAACAGTTCGTTAATTGAGCGGCCTCCTCGGTCTCTCGATCTAACCCGTTCAGACTTCTTTCTCTGGGGTAGAATTAACAATAAAGTACATTGAAAGTGAAATTTGGGAAGAAAATACATCATTTGTTCTTTATCGTAGCTGTATCTCTAAACAAAATATCCTTTGGAAAGTTTCTATTGACGAGATGTTCTCATTGAACCTAAAACCAAAATTTCACCCCTTATTCATATCCAAGTTCTAAAGTGTACAGAAACTTTGACTTAAATCAAGACCTCAAAACAAAGCAGAATTTCAGAAACAATGCATGTGAAACAATCAGTCTCATGGCTCTTTGAAAAATAATGCTTTCTTACCCTTACCATTCGTTTGAAAAAAGTTCAAAAAAGGACTTTTTACAATCTTTTGGTAAATAAGCCGCTACTTTACAAATATTGTTGGAAAGACTAATGTTGTCAGGCAATTTTACAGCTTAATGTATCCTCAATAGTCCTGTGAATTTTCAAAGTGATTCATCTCACCGTTTTTTCGGACCGATTGACTAAAATTTGACACAACGATTAAAAAAACAAGTTTGCTATTCCTAAACATCATATGTACAATCATCATCAAAATGAAAAAAAAACAATTCTTCTTCAATTTTTCGCAGTTTTGCATGGATACTATACTGATCCATTTCATTTTTTTTTTCGTTTTGGTGATGATTGTATACATGATGTTTAGTAATAGCAAACTTGTTTTTTTAATCGTTGTGTCAAATTTTAGTCAATCGATCCGAAAAAACGGTAAGATGAATCGCTTTGAAAATTTACAGAACTATTGGGGGTAGATTAGACTGTAAAACTGCCTGGCAACATTAGTTTTTCTAGTAATATTTGTAAAGTAGCGGTTTATTTACTAAAAGATTGTAAAAAGTCCTTGTTTTGAACTTTTTTCAAACTAATGGTAAGGGTAAGAAAATATTATTTTTAAAAAATACATGAAAGGGTTTTATAGGAAATGTATTCAAGTTTTTAAGACTGTCCTTGAATTTACTATACTGAGATATCGACCATCGAAGAAAAAATTGTCCTTTTTCATGCAAAATCAAATATCTGGGCAAAGAATTGACACAAAAAGACAAAAAAAAGCAAAATGAAGCTGAATAGACAGATTAATTGACCAATTGATTGGCTTAATTTAAAAAAAAATCCTGAGCTCGTGAAGACTTCAAAAAAAAGAAAACTTTGTAAAATTTTTGTCTTGTTTTATTTCTTATGATTGCGCAATAATTACAGCTAAAAAAAGTGTCCGTTGAAAAATGTGAAAACTAGAAAGTTGAAGTATTAAAATGCTTTTTATTTCATCTCGATACGATCATGTTTCACAGAATTACAGCTCTTCAAAAAGTAACAAAATAATTCTAAAAAATTCTTGTTCCTTTAATTTTTTTGAGTAGTGTGGTTAGGTTTACCTATTGTCATAATTTTTCGTAATAAAATTAGGATTATTTTTTAATGCCTATTCAATTTGACATAAGTAAATAGACCGGTTAGTTGAATTATTGTTTTTATTGGTCTTTCAAATCTTTATCGTCCAATATCTTTAACAAAACTTGACTAAATTTTTTTTTAAGAAATATTCCATCCAGTGACGTAATTAGTTTCTTATAAAACTGTCCCTAATTCCTTCTTTTAATTTAGCACTAAAAAATATGTTAGAATCGGATTTGGTATTTTAAAACAACATGTGAACTTTTGTCTTGCAATTACAGCAGTTTTCAGTGTTCTATCGTGTAAGAAAAATGATTAAAGACAAACGAGAAATATGAATTTTTTGAGATGTTCATGTTTGAAGTGGGCCACCAATCAATAAAGTTCTAGGTATTTCATAACAATTACTCGATATATTTCAACATAATGTTAAATTGTGCTACTTAAAGGGATGTTACAGTAAAAATCGGCCAAAAATTTAAATTCTCCCGAAAGAATTTTTAATTTTATTTTCCTTCTGGTGAATGTGAAAAATGTGTAGACATAAAAAACCATTTCTATGAGCGTTAGAATTGCCTTTTACAATTTTAAGCCGTGTCTGGGATTAGCAAAAATTCGTTCTCAATTTTTCGGTGACCGATTTTTTCATGGTTCTCAATGTCCAAATCCGTATAACTTGGCTTTTAATTGACGTACATGGCTACCATTTTTACCACATATTCTTAGATGGGTGAGGTTAGATAGATTAATTCAATTTTCTAAATCTTACCAGGAAAAAGTGCCAATTTTTTAAAATTTCTGAAATCGCAATTTTTTACTGTACCTACCACCAAAATTTAATTTCCAATTTAGAAAAATTTCTACACGTAATTTATTAGAAGGTAACTTACCCTACAAAATGAGACCAGAAACGACTGATTTGGATAATTAGAAGTGGAGGTATATCCATTCCAGTAAGGGTCCATTATTTACGTTTTTGCTAATTGCCAGAGGTGTGAAAAATGGCAACGGATTTGGACTTTTTTTATGGTCATCAAACTGGGAAAACTTATATCAAAGGCCCAGAGTGGTGATAACCAAATTAATATGTTCACAGCAATATCCCATTAATGAACTGTAATACTACCTAAAAAGATTTTTTTCAATTAATTCTTGTGTCAGTGATTGATCGATGCGAATATGGTGGGTCATTTTCTAGATTGCAAGAAACTGGTCTTAATGTAGTTTGTTGTAAAAATTATTTTCCTATACATATTCCAAAAAGAATTTTCTACTTCTCTAGTAGTAGTAACATTTTATCCCGTCCATTTTTCCATTTTGGTGTTATTAAAATTATTGAAACACCCTGTCAAGAAAAAGCATCACTCTGAGTATCAATCCCAGTCAGCAATGTTATTTTTTGGAGAATGGTTTTCTGTAATATAATACATAAACATAGAATAAAATCGAATTTGAATATTTACGTCGAAATAGCATACTATGTATGTAATTTGAAAGCTTGAAATGGAATTATACAAACATTATTGTCAATAACTTGGCAAATTTAATGCATTGAGCAAAAGAAATTTGAGACAAGTGAAATTAAGATGTAAAGGGATATTAACTAGACATTGTATGAAACTACTTTCGAAGTTGGATTATTGTATTTATTGAAATCATTAAATTTTCGGGTCCGGAACGCTTTGGCACCTTTCGTATTTTTAGGAAAAAAAAACAACCATATTTTTGACATCCTGGAGATATTATCTAACGAAATGGATACGCATCTTATTCATTTTTTCATTTTTTTAGTATTTAATTCTCTTTCGGGATCCGTGGAGCGAATTGGGGTGCTGGGTGGGGTAAATAAAACATATTTTAATGACGTTATCTCTGACATTTATGAAAAAATGACATATTTGCTCATAAATCTGTCCAAACCTAACCTAACCTAACCAAACCTAACTTTACCTTTTTTTTGCGTCCCATCCACTCCCTCGGAGCCCCCCTTTCGGAGATTACCACCAGGGAGTAAAACCTAACCAAACCTAACCTAACCCAAGTTATATAATTTATAACAGCATACATATAGGTAGTATACATTTTAAGCCTTAAAATATGTTCATAATTAACAAAAAATCCATCATTTTTTCATAAATGTGAGAGGTAACGTCACTAAAATATGTTTTATTTATCCCACCCAGCACCCCAATTCGCTCCACGGGTCCCTAAAATAAATATTAAATATTAAAAAAATTAAAAATTAAAAAGATCCGTATCTATTTCGTTAGATAATGTCTCCGAGATGTCAAAAATATGGTTGTTTTTTTCCTAAAAATGCGAAAGGTGCTAAAGTGTAGCGTCACCCATCTACCTTTGAGGTAGATGTTGTATCGTTTCAAAAGCTCGCTACTTGCAAATTTTTGGTTTAACAAGATAATTTTAAAAATTATAATTTGTTTATTTTTATGGAATTTCGTTGCTAATTTCATTTAATCAATTTCAATCCAAGTATACTAAGGTAGTTTTTAATTCTAAATTCTAGAAATAATTTAGAAAAGAATTGTCATTTAAAGCATTGTTTGAAAGGACATTCTTTTTTCAGACCGGCTAGTTTTTCTAACTTCTAAAGTATATGATATGAGGAAAAAATACAGTCATAAACTTTCATTCAAAATTAGTTCGAAGCAAAACAGCTTCTTTTTATAGAGTGTGGAACAGTTAGATGAAATAAATTCCGAGACAAATTCAGTATTTTAATTAATGTGCCTATTTATTAATTAAAAATCCTGGGACACGTCAATTTTAAATGCTAAAATGACATTTTTCAACAAAAAATTTCATCCATTAGTTCAATCCTTTATGAGTTACAACTCTTAAATTTTTAATTTGGAAGTAGGGACTTGTGGCACCTTATTTGAATATTGGTACACTCTATTACACGAAAATTTTTGTTTTCCATCCTTTTTAAAATCTTTTTCCAGTAATTGCTTAACAAAATATACATTTGTTCTTGATGAATTAAAACGAAGTGACAAATTTTGATAATATTTGACAACTTTATGGCTAGTACGTACAATGAATAAAAAATTTACAATAAATCGTAAAGCCAGGGACCAGCTTTCCCGAAGGGGGGGGGGGTGTCATATGCCACGATGAGGTCACCTCTCCGGGGGTGCGAACGAACCTATGTCACCTTTGACATAGGTGACATAGGTTCGACGACCTCGTTTCGATTAAGAAATAATTAATCAGACCGACAAAAAAATTCCTCAGGGTACCAACAACCCGTCCAGTCAGCAACACGTAAGCACTTTTCTTACGGAGTGTTGGAATTAGGGGCTAAGGAAAATAATAAAAAGCGCGGATCTAAAAGCGGAAGGGGAGTCCGTTCTTGGGACCATCCCCGAACGGTTCGGGTGATCGCGAAACCTAATACAGAACCCCCCGAGGTTCGTGAAGTCTTTTAACGAAGTTAGTGCATGGTGATTAAGTGTTCTTCGCCATAGTCGTAAGTGATGTCTCTGTTTACTATTTGATTATTATTAGAATTACTTTTGTATTTGTAATTGAATTGTCGTATTGAATTTTGTTATTCTTTTGGTAGCTGAATAAATAAGGGTTGTTTACCAAATTAATTGAGCTTGATTTAGTTCACAAAGATCCGGGCAAGTCACTATTCAGGTGACAGTTCACGTATAACGTGACAATATGTTTTTGTTAAACAGTAGATAAATAAAAGATTGTTGCCTTTCACAGCTGGAAAAAACGTTAAGAGAATTATTATCTGGACTTAATTGTCGTGGTTCAAAAGTTTTTACATCTGACGTTCCGCTCACAACAACAAAGAACGAAATGTCGAACAAAACTTTAGTCTACCTCATTGCTTTTAAAGATGCTGACCGTAATTGTAAATGAAATATCAGGTCTAAAATCATTGAACCACCAATACCGGATGAAAATTTGTAAAACGAAGCAATTAAATTCTGTAATAAAAAAAACTAAATTCAAAACATAAGTAAATCGAAAACTAGGACCACTTTAGACGATCTCTGTTCGTGGACGGAGTCAGGCATATTTGGCAGTATATTAGAATCCCTTGACCAACCATAGGCATCCATAGTAGCATATGTCTTAGAACTGTGACATTAATCTTGGGCAATATGATTTTCTCGATCAATTTATTAATATTGAAAATCGGCCTCATCCTAGTCAAATTTCTTAGAACCTTTCTTATGCTGACTATTTTAAAATCACTTCCCATACGAATGATTTTATTGTTCTCTTAAAAAAATCGGAATGACATCGTAGTTGTAATATCTACCCATTTCCCCAAAATCGCGAAAATAATTGGGTCTCATTTGAATAATTTTGTGGGGTTTTGGAATTTTAGGAATGTAACTGTGGCCCCACAATATTAGATGCGTTACCCGAGAATTTTCTTGGACAACTGACGAAATAATTTAAATAAATAGTTAAATTGTAGATAAAAAATTTATTTCTAAAAAACATTCTTCTACTTCTGCATTTGAGCAGAAAAGAACTTTTTAAAGCTCAAAAGGCAAAAATGTTTGTTACTTTTGATTTCTGTCTTCATTTCTATGTTCTTTCATAGAATTCTTTTCTTTAATATGCTTTATATTATCTTCCTTTTTTTCTGGCTTAATCGATATTCATCTTTCAGGAGCATAAATTCTTCGCAAGTTGCAAACAAATCTCTCTTTGATTTATAAAAATAGAGATTAAATTTCGTGTAGAAATATGTATGTCTGTATAATGATTCTANTAAATGCTTAAGTTTCACTTAAGTATTTAAGTGAAACTTAAGCATTTAAGTGAAGGTGGTGCAATCGGCCCTTAATGTATGGTATTATCAAAATCAAAATTACTTGCAAGTAACATCTGCCTTTCATTTTATTAACTTATAAACATTTTGGAAGAGGTTATCCAAGGTTTTTTTATTACTAATGTGTTCCCACCAATCAAAATAAAAATATTATTAAACTAATTAAGACAAAAATCAATTTCCCGTTGCCATCTTTGAAAAAGTGTAGCGCTCTCAAGAAGCATTTGGGGACACATGTTTATTAGAACTTTTTTGCGTAAAATCACATTCTCTATGCATGATTTACGTATGGCCGTTTAACCCTAAGTCACCCTGTATATCATGCGAATAGAGAATAGCAACCTGCGACAACTTTTGATCGATTTGGTTCTCGACCGGATTCATCAAATTTTTTGTTTAATGATATTATTTAAGCTCGTTATAAATAAAATTTATTTTAACCAAACATGAACATTGAAAAATTAAATTCTCGAATTTGTGAAACATGGTTTTTTTCATTTAAATAAGGAAATAATACATATTAAATATATTCTTGTCCTATAGGAATTGTGTAACAGAGTACCGTCTTGCTGGAAAATGCAATCGTCGCTACAATTTCAGGAATTACGTAGTTTTATCTAAGGCCTCCTAAAAATATTCAAGATCTACTCAAGATATTTTTTTTTGCAAAAACTGTCAAAGATAAAATGTTGATCATGGTATCATAGCTTGCTTTTTATTTAGCCGTTCTGTTGCCAAAACACTGATTCCAAAAAGTTATTCTTACTGGGTGTAACACTTCTAATGTCACTGACTTGTGAGTGTAATAACTAATCCACGCTACATGCTTCGTACAACAAATAGGGCTACAGTTAATCAGTACTAGAGGTCGATACCTTCAAAAATATGTAAATATAAATATACGTAAATATACAGTTAGCCAAATACGAGGTACGGCAAAAAACGTGAATTTCGTACAAGAGTAAACTACCTTTATTTTAAATATTGTCGCACAATGTTATTACAAAAAATTGTTTAACATTAATAATGGAGTCCAAATATGCCATTATATACCTTCTTAATCATAATATGATTAGGAAGGTATTGAGGGCCTAAAAGTATTTTTTAAAATAAATAGATATAATTGCATATTTTGCAATTATATCTATTATATCTATTTCACAAATCCGTAAAAGCATTTTGAATAGTTCGCCTATTGAAAAAACATATTAGTTCAAATTTAGTTAAAACAGGTTTTATTTGTACCGAGCTTAAATACCTACATCATTAAACAAAAAATTTATAAGTTCTTTCCTGTAAAACTTTTTCTTACCCAAAAATACAATCTCGTTGAGAGCCTGTTAGGTCATTTCTGTTTGCAAGGCAGAAATGAGAAATGACATATATTGGACTTGCTACAGAACTACAATTTGTACGCAATTAATAGCTTTTTCGAAAAGAGAATACATAGAAGTGACAGTATATTTTAAAACGTGACAGAAATTCAGAGAAAAATATTATTTATTAGTGTATGTGCCAATAAAAATGGATATACAAAGTGGTTCAAGTAACTGATTTATTAGAACCTTTTGGTCTTGTAATTATTTTTACCTTTTCATATTTTAAAGTTAGATTAATATGAATACGAACTACTTATTTCAAATATTTTGAAGGACATATTATTTCCAGCAATACCGGAAGTCAATATTAACTTACTTATTTAAAATGGAACACCCTGCATATTCTTGCAATTTTAGATTGTATACATCAAGCTATTAAATATTTATTGGATTTCTTTATATCTAAGTACCATAAACACTTTTTTGAAATATTTGAGTTAAAAAAAGGAATTTTCCTAAATTATCATTTCTGCAAAATGTAAAATTCTCGGCTATTTTACAAGCCGGCCTTATGAAACTTTCATAACATGTTAACCAGATGTGTAAATTAGGCGGACAGGAAGAGTTCTTATAAATAAATAAATAATTATATTAATTTATATTATTAATTATAAATATTATACAGAGTGTATAAAAAATAATGTCGAATTTAAAGGACTTTGAAAGCAAAAAAGTTGTTCATTTTAAATGGAACATCCTGTATCATTTTACGTATCTTGATTCTAAATTTAATTCTAAATCGATTTCTATTAAGGGTCCTTATGCCTAAAATTCTCAATTTTGCCATATTTGCGATTTTTTCACAAAAGTTAGGAATATAGGAATATTTGAAAAGTGGCGTTTACATTTTTTGAGATTTATTTAGTTCCTGAATTAGTGGAGGCTTATAATTTTCTGAATAAATTTAACAAAATCATAACAAAAATTCTGTATTCATTTGATCTCTCACCGGGATTTTCATAAAAATTAAATCAAAATATAAATTTGCAAAATTCACAGTTATTCTGTTTTTATTTTAGTACATAGTATAGCTTTCCTTTACATCAATAATAGCTTAACAACGTCTGGGTATACTTTCAATAAGATTATCTATCGCCTCTTGGGGTACATTTGCCCAGAACAAGGGGAAAAGCTCTCGTGGCTGTCACAGAGTTGCAGGTCACGGCTGATGCTCATCTTGTCTTATTTGCAACATATCCCAGGCGTGTTCAATTGGATTAAAGTGGGGGGGACTTAGCAGGAAGTAACCAACAATTAATGTCCAGATTTTCTAATGCATTTTCTACGTTGTTCGTGCGATATGTGCGCAAGAAAAGGTTGCGATATGGTTCAAGAAAAGGCAATATTTGCTACTAGCAGCATGGAAATTTAGAACATAATTTTTTATATCTCGTTCATAAATAACACCATTAGTGGCTCTTTCACATATGTAGAAATCAAATGTTTCAACGCAGCAAACGATAATTGTGCCTCCTCTGGAAAGATGCACTTTTTGTATGGAACGACGATTTTTCGGTATTTTAGAATTTTTATACAGGTTCGTACAGATCTACTATCTGAGTAATGTCCATCTCCGTGACTCATTAGTAAATAATACGGCACGCTATTCATCAGTCTTGTACGTTTATTTTCAGATGTTACAAGGTTGCCCCATTACATCTTGCCATGTCCTTAATGGAATTCTTCGAGTAGGGATTGTTACCAATAGATCTAGAGCTGGCGTGGATTTTCTTATGCGACCTATTCTAGATTTTTCTGCACCATTTATGGTTTGTTGAAATCTTATTAGTAGTCTTGATACGACTCTCTGAGAAATATCCATTTGTAGCGCGACTTCATGTTGTATCATTCCTAATTATCTCATAGCAGGGGCTTTATTTCTTCTTTAAACACTAAGTTTTCTGCACAACATTGTATCGTTTCAAATACATGGAATACACTTTCTTAGATCAAAGATCTAGAATGAAATGCAAAGGCAGCAAATGTGCGTGAGAACTAAAAAGTTTGATAAAAATATCTCCGATGGAATAAATTTCTGTGTATCACTTTTTACCACTCTCTACACATAAAAGACCAAGTAAAAAGTAGTCTAGAGGTTTATTTAACTAATGA
>JABRWK010000260.1:0-11133 GCA_013372445.1 Hypothenemus hampei | reverse complement strand
GTTCAAATATTATTATGAACTAAAGCAGAGAGAACTCAAAGAATTCGTTCTCTGTAAAACTTCCGAGTTCTATTTTACTGAATGAAATATCCGGGTTACCTCTCGACGAAAATATGTAAACTTAAATAACTCCTAATTCAATGTATAAAGTATATGTCAAGTTCCTTAAATTTAAAAGTAATATTATTTCCGAACAACCCAACATTTGAACTTTAATTTGAATTAATCCTGGAGATGTGTATAAGAGACAGGGTATATATAATTAATATCCATAATCGGAAAATCATCTTTTATTTCCGGTAATCATTGTAATTTCGCGTTGTGAGAAATTAAAAAAATTCACAACACGTTATGTGTATAAATTTTAGAAATAAAGCATTTGTTCAGGTTTTGAAGTCAAGTCATTCTTGTACATAAATATTAAAAGGGTAAAATACCTAAAGTTGATTAAACATTACAATAACCTCTGGATTTTCACAAGTCGGTATTTTGACTGTCGGGATTTTGAGATAAATCTATGTACTCTTCAAAATAATATAAGAGAAACTCAATAATAGAAGAAACTAGAACTTACCTCATAGTAATAAAAAGAGAAACTCTGTCAATTTTCATGCGGCATTGGCACTACGTGTTTAGGGCATTCAGAGCAGACCAGAGTCTTAAGGATCTGCGTTGATTCGGAGCTTATATTTAGGAGCCACATTGAGATGGTGCACGTTTCAGAGGTTAGACTTTACATCTTGTCCTGTCTGAATTTTTAATGTTTTAAGGCACATACATTACATATGTATGTGTATCTTTGCTTGCAATTTACACCGGTTGTTTGGTTGCTCTGCTGTCATATATTACTTATTCAGTTGATTGAGTACAGAAAAATATTTTAAACTTTGCTTGACTTGATATATCTGAATCAATTTGTATTTAGAGATGTGATTTGCTAAATACTCTATCTTTTGCTGATCTTTATTTCCAAAATTGTAATTGGGGGAGTTATTGTTGGGAGAGTAGTACTTTAAGTTTTAACACTTTTAACGTATTAGGAATCGTGATTATTTTTGAAATTATTTTTACGAACTAACTAGTCTAAAAATTCTATTTCAAACAAATTTAAATTCGCATTGTCACACATGTCTTTCATTTTTTAAAAAGTTGACATGGGGTAAATGAGCCTGAGTTCGGCCTTGCCCTGTTGTCGGCCACTTTGAAACAACTCTATGATTATATATCTATAAATATAGGTATATGTATACATATAGATATATTATTGTACATATGGCCGACAACTGGCATATTTATCCTATTTATCTGTTTCCTATAGTTGATTTACATATTTATTTTTTTATAAATAAAGTAAATAAATACCATTATTCCATATTAATAGTTTTCATAAATATAGGGTGGTCTATAAGGAAGTTTAGTTAAATCGATTTATTTTTAAACAAATAATCTTCAGTTAATTTATGTCCCATTCTTTATAGACCACCCTATATAAAGAAGGAAGTGTAATTTTAAAGTAGATTAATAAAATTTCTATTTACGTTAAAACAATATATACGGTTTAAACAAAAAATTACGAAGTATTAAACCAAAGCTGAATCCTGAGCTCTGCGTTCTCCACAAGAAACGTAAAATGAATAATTAAATTCGAGTTGCACATGTAAAAAAACCACTATATATATTTAAATAAAACCATTTTGAATAATTTAAGAATTGAAATAAATTTCCATTTTCCACACTTGATTTCTTATTATAAACTTTGATTTTCAGGTAAAATGAATTAAATCGACTTATTTTCGTTTAAATATTACACTGTTAGAGTATAGCCGATTATTTACAAGACGCTCTGAGCATTATCAATGCAAATTTTGATAAAAAATAATCGAAACGGTTATTTTCTTATAATTTTCCTACTTTATATCCTTTTTTTTTAGGACAGGTATAATTTTAAAATCAATAATTTTTTATTAAAAAATATTCGTTTATTCGAACTAAAACCCGTATAACATAATTAAACAAGTTTTTATTTGCAGGAATCAGCTATGTGCAGTATGGTAACTCAACCGGAAAATTTCCCGTTAACGGAATTAAGCTCTATTATTTTTTTATTTTACCAATGGTCATTATTGCTGTTCTTTACACAAACATGGGCATCACAATTGCAAGGGCTTCAAAAAATAAGTTCGAAAGTAAAGTAAAGGGATCAATTCATAGGAAAAACAAGAAAAATCAAAGCAACAAGAACATAATAAGAATGTTGTGTGAGTATTAATCAGTTAAAATAATGATTAATTGGATATCTGTCAATTAAATCTGATAACAATGGACAAGATTAATTCATTCAGTTAAGAGTCATAATATAGTATGTACCTACACATATGTATGTAGTTGGCCAAAACTGTTCCTTACTGCTACTCTAACATTTATTCTTCAATTAAAATTACTTACATTGTTCTCATTTCAGCCATTTACTCTATTATTTTTTTCCTTGTTGCACTAAAAGGTGTTTTCGATTTTATGTCACACGTCCGCGACAGAAGTGACAAATGAAAATCCTCAAATTTCATATTGCGGTCGTGTAAAAATTTCAAGAAATCCGAAACATTTTTGATTTGTGGATGGGAAAACAGCAGAAGATTTAATAAATAGAAATCGGTGATCTAAATAGGTCAATATCTATAATACGTGCTTGAATTGTACAGTTCTAGAAAGATCTTCCCGATTCTGTTTTTAATAAAAGGAAAAACAAACTTTTGTCAACAGTGCCATATCGGAAAAATGTCTTTATAGAATTAGAACTGTTAAGACTTTTATTTGTTTTATTTGTTTGATGTGTCTTGTCCATAGTTTATTATATTAAAAAGTAAATATTTAATTGGTCAAAATATCTATTGTATGTCAATTTATAAAAATTTCTTCTGCTCGCCATAATTTTTTATTAAAAGCCAAATAGTTTTGTTCAAAACTCTGAATACATATTACGGCTGAACAACAAAATTCTTAATTAAAAAGGTAATAATTTAATAAATTAGAACACACGAGAGATAAAAATGAAGTCATTAAAAGAGAAATTTTTGAAATTGACCTATATTTCAAAAAGAAAAAGTGTTAGGCTTAGTCAAACAGTATTTGTACAAAATATATAGTGGGGCACATAGTGTCACCATAAACCTCATTCTTCAATCTCTGGTAATAAACAGGTACACCCATAAATGACAAAAAATGGTGTAGTCTGTATAGTACAAAGATAATTAGTACTGACAACATAAAACTATTGATATCACTAAAGTTAGATACATAAATTAGAACTTTTAAGAAACCTTAAACCTAATTAAAAACTAGTTAAACGGTCAGTTGCTATCATCGTAGTAATAAGTTTGTCCAGTTGGAAGTACCTACTCAATATTATTTTTTAAATAATAGATTTCTTATAAAAAATTTCAATTTTTCTTATTTGCAGTTCGTTTGTTGGGAGTTGATATCTCGGTTCCTTACACTTCTTTCCGATAGTTTTACATATTTTCTTATTAGTGTATTATTCAGAACGATTTTTAAGTTATGGTTTTCTTTTAAGATATCATATACCTTAAAGAACTAAGCATATTTTTCGAGTCACATTTTTTCAAAGTCTCAGAAACAACGGAAATATAGACATAAAAAATAAGCATATGGTGACAGTCTACGTATGCCAACTAATTCGTTTTTAAAGTAATTATGCGCCATTGCAAAATAATTATTTAAAATTTGCGTCAAATCAAAAATCACTAATGTCATCATTCCTTTAAAATGCCTTAGCAACAAGTAATTCCTCTCTCTTTTAATAACAACATAAAATTATTAACAATAAAAGCGAAAGCAAATGAGAGTATGAATGAAAAAAAAAATGAAGTAATAATTTTATTTTATGGATGAAGATAAAATTAAATTATTGGCTAAGGCAGGTACATGCAAAAAAATGAGGGTTGCTTAGAAGGCGCTCATAAAGTAAAAGGAAAAATTATTATCGGACATAGTTAATGAACAACAATTTCTCCGTATGGAATAAAGATGAAGTGCTAAAGTGCTTTGCAAAACTCTTATTACTGCAAAAAAAAATGATGGTTTGTAATCAGCATAATTCAATATGACTTTTTAAATTTGAATGAAACCATTGGATTTGAAAAGAATTGTTCTAAAATCGACAAAATGAAAAAAATGTACAATAGTTGGTCCGCTAAAAAAAATTCAATCTTTTTTTCTGATCCACATGTTGTACAAATAACACTTCAGATATCAATTCAGTGAAACTCATTAAACTACTACTTTTTTAAACTTTTCAAAAGTTCAAATATTATTATGAACTAAAGCAGAGAGAACTCAAAGAATTCGTTCTCTGTAAAACTTCCGAGTTCTATTTTACTGAATGAAATATCCGGGTTACCTCTCGACGAAAATATGTAAACTTAAATAACTCCTAATTCAATGTATAAAGTATATGTCAAGTTCCTTAAATTTAAAAGTAATATTATTTCCGAACAACCCAACATTTGAACTTTAATTTGAATTAATCCTGGTTACAACTATTTGTTTATGAAACTTAAAATTCGGCTTTGGGTTATAAGAATATAGATTTATAACTATTAAGAAATATATACTGGGTGTTCGGTTATTAGATAACCTTAACACTAATAACAAGGAAGAAATACGAACAGTTTTAGAATTATAGTCATTTTTGTAATTTTTCGAAAAAATTATACATACTACATTGTCATTTCTTGGCCTTACTGTTGCAAAATATTTTTTTATTTGAATTTAGCGCGTAGCTTATAAAATCATTTATTTTTTTAACATATTCGCTGTCATGAAGTACGTGGTATGTACTTCATCTAAATTGTAAACATGTGCTCCGAGACAGATATGTTGTACCCCGCGCATTAACATCACTCTGGGTATTGAGACACAGCGTGTGGCTCACAAATACCTATATTTTCTATAGAAACTGATTCTCAAGAAAATCAAATTTGTCACATGAGCACCACATATTTCATTTCCATGATGGCAGGTAACATATTAAATAAACACAATTCTTCGGTTCATATCGTTTAATAACATCTTCTAAGAATTTTTACATTTTAACCACTATTCCAATGACTAACAATTTTAAAAAATTACTATTTAATGGGTGATATATCAAGGGTCAAGATATTGCTATTAAAATGAGAAAAAGAATAAATTTAATTTTTCTTATCATATAATACCAAAATATTATGTACACTACATATTTATAAAAAATTTACTACAAATGTTCGATTTAAGCACCTCCTACTCTAATACAAGCTCCACATCTTCGCACAAAAAAAATCCTTTTAAGTAAGTGCGAGTATCTCACTGATTTCTTCAGCAATTACTTCAACTCGTTCACGTAAATTTTGTACGGAAGTAATTGGTGTCCTATAAGCTTTGTCTTTAGGACAATCCCAGTAAAAGAGATCTCATAAATTTAAATCATATGAACGTGGAGGCCATAAAATAGAACCTAATCGACCAATCCATCTTTGTGGGTGTTTTATTTAAATACTGGAAATGAAGGTGCCAGGCAGAAATCTTATTGAAGTCATATTGTCTTCCTTAATATGAGAAGTACTTCTCCAAACAAAATCAACAAATCTGTTTGTAAGAAATTTAAGTAACTTTGAAGTATTAAAGTCTCTGTTGCAGCTTCCAACTATGTAAATTATGCAAATTAGAACATCTAATCTTTTCTATATGACGATTCATTGCTCCATAGAATCTTATTAAAGAAATTGAGGTCTTCTCTTTTTTTTGGAACATTTGCTGACAAAAAATCATTCTTGGTAGAAAATTCCTTCTGAGTAGGACTTTTGCGCGTTGGAAGTGTCATTAATTCCTTAAATGCTGTGTTTAGTAAAATTTACTATTCCTGTTCCTTTAGATAAGTTGTGATAGAAAAGATAAATCTACATGTGTTGTACCATAATGGAATCTGAATTAAGTGTGTAATTTTTTAAAGATACTTGGCCGTTTCACAATGTTTAAATTTCAAAGGTCTTAAAGAATGTTATTAAACAATATAAAACGAAAAATCCTTTTTATATAAAAAACAAACAATTTTATAAGGTATACGCTAAACCCTAATAAAAAAATATTTTGCAACATTTGATACATTACGAAAATAATTTGAATACCTACATTGAATATGTTGTGTATTATGAATATAAATATGATAAAAAGTAAAGCTTCTTTTGTTTGTGACAACACTAAGGCAAAGAAATANCTGGGCATTGAACGCTCAATGATTTTTCTACGTCTATTTAGGAAAACTGCCACATCTAAACTATCCCTCGGGTTGCCTTTCTATTTGAGCGGACCTATCTTTGGAATGTTAGTTAAAAACCAAATGGCGCAATGTGACTATTTTTTTCAAATTTCATACAGTTTATTAGCGCGCAAAATGATCTCTAGGTGTTAAACATTTATACGGAATATTAAGGATTAAATGAATAGATACTTTTCAAATTTCTCGCGCTATAACGACGTGGGATGCAGCTGGCGCCATCTACGCTTAGTTTGCACTTTGGCGAATAGATTTTTACGATTGATTTGCACGTCTCAATGTTGTCTTTGAATAAGCGCTATTAATTAATATTTAAAAATTAGATAACAGTTAATTCAATAAAATCAGAACACAATTACTAGAATTATATGAAGCGTTGAAAGCCAGAATGGTGTAAGTAAAAAAAATTGAGAATTTGGCATAACAACAGTTTTAAATTTGGGATAAAGGAATCTATGCCGTGACCGAATTTCAGGAATAAAGAAAGCTACATTTATAACCACTTCGATTGCTAGCTCACTTTAAATTCGAAGTGTGAAGTTGATATGTCATATGGCATTTCGCACTAGCCATAGACATAAAATACCTAGGGTGTGCATTTTTATTTTTATTTTTCGTGCATTTTTTCAGCTCAATTCACACTCTACCTATTATATTATTTTATACTATATTATATTATTGTATTATACAGGGTGGTCCGAATTTAAAGGGACAGAATTTAACCACGTATTTTACATGCAAAAATATTGCAAAAATGTCCTATTAACTATAGTCCAATAAAGCCTCGTTACAAAGTTACAGGGTGATAAAGTTTCATTAATATCTTTAAAACTACTTAAGATATTTAAATGAAATTTGGCATGTTTAGACAGGTAATCTAGACGCATTTTTTATGTAAAAATATTATTTTAAATTCCACCAGTGGCGTGCCTACGGACACATATTAATATCTTTTTAAAGAAAAAAATGGTACGCCACTGACTTTTTTGAATATTAAAATTATTTTTGGAATCCCCGTTCAATTTAGAAGAGACAAACTCTCTTGACTTTTTTCGAGTAAAAAAATAAAAATCGTTTGCATGCATGATATTTTACATGGAGTAGAATACTGCAATTTTAACAAAAAACTACAAAAAATTGAAAATATCATTTATTTTATTATAAATCAAATCAAATCTACTCCATGTAAAATATCATGCATGCAAACGATTTTTATTTTTTTACTCGAAAAAAGTCAAGAGAGTTTGTCTCTTCTAAATTGAACGGGGATTCCAAAAATAATTTTAATATTCAAAAAAGTCAGTGGCGTACCATTTTTTTCTTTAAAAAGATATTAATATGTGTCCGTAGGCACGCCACTGGTGGAATTTAAAATAATATTTTTACATAAAAAATGCGTCTAGATTACCTGTCTAAACATGCCAAATTTCATTTAAATATCTTAAGTAGTTTTAAAGATATTAATGAAACTTTATCACCCTGTAACTTTGTAACGAGGCTTTATTGGACTATAGTTAATAGGACATTTTTGCAATATTTTTGCATGTAAAATACGTGGTTAAATTCTGTCCCTTTAAATTCGGACCACCCTGTATAATACAATAATATAATATAGTATAAAATAATATAATAGGTAGAGTGTGAATTGAGCTGAAAAAATGCACGAAAAATAAAAATAAAAATGCACACCCTAGGTATTTTATGTCTATGGCTAGTGCGAAATGCCATATGACATATCAACTTCACACTTCGAATTTAAAGTGAGCTAGCAATCGAAGTGGTTATAAATGTAGCTTTCTTTATTCCTGAAATTCGGTCACGGCATAGATTCCTTTATCCCAAATTTAAAACTGTTGTTATGCCAAATTCTCAATTTTTTTTACTTACACCATTCTGGCTTTCAACGCTTCATATAATTCTAGTAATTGTGTTCTGATTTTATTGAATTAACTGTTATCTAATTTTTAAATATTAATTAATAGCGCTTATTCAAAGACAACATTGAGACGTGCAAATCAATCGTAAAAATCTATTCGCCAAAGTGCAAACTAAGCGTAGATGGCGCCAGCTGCATCCCACGTCGTTATAGCGCGAGAAATTTGAAAAGTATCTATTCATTTAATCCTTAATATTCCGTATAAATGTTTAACACCTAGAGATCATTTTGCGCGCTAATAAACTGTATGAAATTTGAAAAAAATAGTCACATTGCGCCATTTGGTTTTTAACTAACATTCCAAAGATAGGTCCGCTCAAATAGAAAGGCAACCCGAGGGATAGTTTAGATGTGGCAGTTTTCCTAAATAGACGTAGAAAAATCATTGAGCGTTCAATGCCCAGTGTGAGTTTAGTGAGTGGAAAGATTTTGAAAATGTGTTTTTTTATGTAAATTACATTACTTATTTTACTTTTAAGATATGTAATTGAATGCTATGCTGGAACAACGTTGTAAGCAACAAATATCATTTTTTTGAAAAAATAAAAACATCATTTTATTATTGATTATTCTGATAAATCAAATATTTATGAATTTAAAACGACTAATTAGAGGATGCATAATTATACTTTAAATAGTATTAGTGGCTTCGGTGTATGCAAAATAAAGGATTTGAAGCCATAATTTCTTTATTATCTCTATACAACGTTATTTTATCTTAATAAAACAACGTTGTATATCCACTTTGATTACAACGTTGTTTTATTATTATACCTAAATAAGGCTAAAGAGAAAGTGTGATTTATTTATAAACTGGAAACATGATTGATGTGTTTCATATAACTCATAAAAAAGAATTGTCCTTATAATTAATCACTCGTAAGATTTCGATAGACATGACACTTGCAACGTTGTTTTACCGAAATATGCAAATCAACTTATTTTAGTATTACCAAAAATTGCATTTAGAAGTTCCTAATACCTCTACTATCTCGTCAATAGCTTATTTCGACCACGTAGAATATTGTTCCATGAAAATCCTGTATTTGCACATATTGTCGCTTAAAACGTTGTTCCAGCATAAACTTCAATTAATGAAAAGTGGATTCATTTCTTTTATAGCATGTTATAATTTTCATATCTGTAGAAGAAATATAATTTACGAAGTAAGATGTTTCGAACTTCGTGATGAGCAGGCTGATTAAAAATCTCTTGGAGGAGAGGCGAAGAACAGTGAAGAAAACAATGTCTCCATTTTGACTGGTGAATGTTCAACTAACGAAAATGAGGTGGAAAAACTTGAAAAATCGTCACTCTATTATTATTATCCCAGGATTGCGAGATAATAATAATAATAATAATTGTCATTATTATTTTATAATTCATAATACACATTTGATTACGAAATAAACGGTTAAATATGAAAAAAGTATATTAAATTAAAAAAAAATAAAAAAATAATAAATTACTTGAATCATTTAACAAAATAAATACCTTTTTTGAAAGAAACTGTGCGGAACGAAATTTATTTAGGAAGTACCATATGCTAAGAGTACCCATCTAAAATTTCGAATAAGAATATGAAAAACTGTAAAAGTTATGATTTTTTGAGTTTAACAATCTATTAAATTTTTTGTCAAATAGGTTTGTTTTTAACTACTTTAAAATTGAAAAATCGTAATGAAACCTTTTTATCCTTAAAAGAGACAGATAAAGGTTCATTCAGTTTTTTTTTGTTAAATTATGTGCATTACTCTCGGCTGCACCTAAACTAAAATACCTTTGATTGTCAAACATCTGGTGTGCGCATAATAAAAAATAAAGTGTTCCCTTAAAGGGTTAAAGGCGAATGAACCTATTGAAAATGTTTTATTGATATAAGGAAATAGAGTTTTCTGGACTAATCTCTACAATTTGATTGCTTGAAATTATTAATTAAATGAGATTATGGAAGAAAAATTCATTTCTTTGTACAAAAGAAACATTTTCATAATACCAAAATTAGTTCACAAATTAATATACAGTGTGGCTCATTTAAAACTCAATCACCCCTGCAACATTTTTATCTACAGTTCGATTTCGATGATTTTTTTTTTTTGAAATTGTAAAACATCAAAAATCTATTCTGAGGCAACCTGTTCTCGCGATCGCTTAAAAATCAAAGCCTACTTTGCCTCTTAAAAATGATCAAAATCGGACTGTAAATAAAAATTTTATAGGGGTGGTTCGGTTCTACACTGTAGATATGTATATACAGGATGTCCAAAAATTCCATGGCCAAACTTCAATGGGAGAGTTCTGGGCCAAAATTATATATGTATAAAAGTTCATGTGGATCCCTATCCAGAAATGCTTTGTAAAGGAGCTACGGCTGTGCGCTGATATGTGATATGAATGTTCTTCATCGACAGTGTCATACGAATTTTGACGTTTTTACTATCTAAAAGATGTAGTTAATCTTAACAGAAAGTGAGTAATTAATGCAAAAGGAAAACGATATGATAAAAAAATTGTGTGTTTTTTGAGGCTCTTTTTCTCAAAACCGAATCGATAAATTTAAAATCTAATTACATCTCTAAATGCGGTTTTGGAAGACCTTTAATTTGAGGTGCCACTTAATCCATGGTTGCATTTAAACAAAATGGCCCTTTTGACCTCACGGCTAAACGGTAAACATTTATGGTGAAACAAGATGGTCAAAAGATAGTATTTGTTGTCTTATTTAAGGTCTCTTTTGGAATTTTGAAAATATTTATCTGTTAAAAAGTTAAAGGAGAGGGGGACAATTTAGAACAGCACAATATGTATGTATATGTTGTTTGTGGACAAATTAAAAAAGCCCACAACGCGAAATTACGATAATTAG
>JABRWK010000259.1:59501-108781 GCA_013372445.1 Hypothenemus hampei | reverse complement strand
TATCTATGCACAAAGACTTAACATTAACGTACACGTTATCTAGTAGCAAGCAAGCATACCACTCTATTCCGTCTACCGATGATTTTGTGCTGAGGAAATAAGAGTAAATTTGTGCGAATTTGTTTTCTTGCTCGCTCGTTTGATCAGGATGCACCATTATGCATATAATTATATACATTTTATGTAGAGGTAAAAGTATCTTTTGATAAATACATATTCCATGATAAAATTATAGTCAGACAATAATTGAGCGTCGATAGAAACTGCCAATTATTTTCCCTAATAATAATTTTGAATTGAGCTACTTCTAATTTCGATTATTCTTCTAGGTTTATTTAAAAATTAATAAAATAAATTTAAAAAAAATACTCTGAATCGAGAAGAACAACAAATGGCAATGAAAAGAATTTTAATTCAAATTAAATATTGAAAAAAAAATTCACAAACTGCAATGTTTGAAAATGTATGTAATAAATGATATAAATTATTTGTAAAATAGCCTCTCAGAATTGTCGCAGGAGGAATCCAGAAGTACGTAATATATGTATACATTCTTAACATTAAATGTATTCTAAAATTGAAGAAATTTACAACCGAAATTTTTTTAGATCAGGGCTTAACATATTTTTGTTTTTACATAAATTTTCATTTTATGTAGGTTTATTAACTTGCTTGGATAACAAATATCAAAATATATTCTTTGGAAAACAGAAAAAGTGGCAATTATTTACTTAAAAGCCCTAGATAGTTTTGTAAGAACTTAAGATGGTTTTTTTTTCCATTTCAATCAGGACTCACCCTGTTTATTCCTATCTATTGTTTAACGCTTGTTAATGTCATTTCAATAAGTCATTCCAACTGCTTGACATGTGATATGAAAATTCTAATTATTTAAAATAATTTTTATACATTTCAGAAGTGGTATGTATTTAATAATAACAATAGTTGAATTAAATAAACATACCTGGAATGAAAAAGATTGAATATGAATAAAATGAAAATTTGTTTTTAAGTAGCTGCGTTTCTTTACGTAATTCTAATGCTATTTTGCGGAGACAAAAATTATTGTACTTGTAGTAACATTTTGAGGCTTAAACGTTTCAACTCAATATTCGCCTTTTGTGATAATGCATTAAGAGCGTCCATGGATTTGGAACAAAGAACAACGTACTTTAACATATGTCATTCATCAGTCATTTAAAAAAATAGAATTGCTCCGTCCGAAATCGCTGGCCTCTCTCTGCTCTCGTGTCCTCGATTCATTGCAGCATTAGATTCTCCAGATTTCTATGTAAAATCGTATCTTTCACCGAGTAGAACACCACTTTTATGTTTTCCGTGTCGACGGCGGTCGTAAAATGGTGATAAAGCGCTTTTTTCTGGTCCCTTTTCACACTAGTAAAGAGATATAATACAAATTTTTGAACATCTTCCATTGAATGACTGTTGCCTTTAAATTGTGGAAAATACCAACGTATATCGGTCTCTGGATCTTTGACTTTATTCTTCAGCAAATCGTGCTTGTTTAAAAACAAAATTATGGAAACGTTATTGAATATCACGTTGTTCACTATTGTGTCGAAGATATCGCGCGCCTCTTCCAATCGATTCGTTTTTCGATCCTCCAATAGGACCTGATCGAATTCGGAGGAGGACACCAGGAATAGAATCGAGGTGACCGAATCAAAACACTGAAACCACTTTTGTCTTTGTGAACGTTGACCTCCAACGTCAACGAACAAAAATGGGATGTTGTTAATAGGAATGACAAACTCCGTAATACCTTTGGTAGCCTTTCGACAATGCAAGATGTCTTTGTGGTTCGGTAAATACGCCGGTTGCGCTATTCTCTCCAAATTGTTTAGGAAATACTCGATGGAATCACTCTGAAACAATAATAGAGATAGATATATTAGTTAGAAAATACATTTTCAGATGGAGATCAAAATTTCATTGTTTTCGAATTAAGATACAGATTAGGAATTTTAATTTCTATATTCTAGTAAAGAACATTTAATTGTCTTATGAGAATGTTATTTTTTCTGAAAAATATTATGTAAATACAGTCGAACTTCGATATCTGGAACTTCGATAATTCGATTTCTGTGATAACTCGACCAAAATAGTTGGCAATACAAAATTTATACAATGTAAAAATGGCCTTGACATCTCGAAGTCTTGATATCTCGAACTTTTTTTGTGGCAAATCATGGTTCGAGTTATCGAAGTTTGACTACATATGCATACGAGGAGGGGTCAAAAATCTCGCAGAATGAAGGAAATGATGATAGGAGAAATCGCTTTTTCATATCTGCATGGATTGAAGATTAAATATCAAATTTTATACAAATCATGTTATTATTTGTTGAGATATCGTCAATTAAACAAATTAATCTGGAAGAAAATTTTAAATATAGAGAAAATCAAGTTTCACGCTGTTATCAAGCTAGAAAATCCTCCTAAAATTGTTTGTAAAGGTCGTAAATAGAATACATCCAAACACACAGCAAAAATCGATTTATTCTATTTTTAAAATGTTCTTCTAAATTGACTTGTTTAACACGTTAAACGTCGCAATGAGAAATAAAAATAAGGGCCCCAGGGGCCAAAATTTTAAAAGAGGTGGGAAATGTTTGTTAGTGCATTGAAAATAATTTTTATTTGTTTTTAAATCAATTTCTTTTTTTTACTTTTTAGTACTCCTTAAAATTGAAAAGCACTTATGCGTCTTGAGGCCTCAAAATTTTTTTTTAATTTCAGGCTAAATACATATTAGGGTTTATTACCAAGAAAACAGATCTCATGTAAATATGTGGATAGTAAGAAGTGCAGCAGAACTATAGCGCGTGAAAGACTAGAATGCATATGATGCAATATTGCGTCTTGTAGCCTCAGAATCAACTATATTCGAGGTGCACACTTGCATCTTACGCGTCTAACGTATTAATTGACAATTTTAGCGAATAATGAATGATTTTTCTACAATTGGTATTACGAAGTTCCTCAATATGCACAAATGTGAAAATTTGACCCCGTCCCCTGTCATATCCTCCATTCCGTAAGCTTTTTGACTCTTTTTGTATAATATCATTAAAGGTTAAATCGAAAATCTTGTAATATAGTTAGTCAAAGTATCTACATACATATTTCTCAAATTTTTATGTATAGAGTCGTTCTTGGATAACCGAAAATCTAAGCAGTTTCTAGTGAATTTAGGATGCTATTTGGATCATACCAATTTAGGAACTTTTCTAAATGTAATTCATTATTTTCAAAAAAGTAGCTAATTGTCAAAGTGTGACACCTATCTAAACCAAAGGTATCCATGAAATGATGAATCATCAAAAATATTGGAAACACGGTATAAGTTAAGAAAGGTTAGAAAACATATAAGAGAATAAGCCTGTTATTGGTTTAATAATCAAAAAAATTGCAATATAGGTGAGTGACTCGATTAGGGTTGCCCGGTGGAGATGACTATGGATGATCAACAAAATTTATCTAGACATTTAATTTAATTGAAAAAAAAATTATAATTGTATGACAACGTTCAAGCATTCTTTGGGCGTGTTAAACTTAAGGACTGCCTTTGATGTATCAACAAGTTTAACGAAATATGCAATAAACACCACAGAACATAAAGAACAATTGTAACGACAATGAATTTGCTACAAATATGTCAAAAACAACACCATTTGATGAATGAAACAATAATCAATTAAGACAATGCATCAGTTCAATATTCTCTTCTTTAGTTTGTCTTTTGAAAGTTTCATTTCTTTAAACGCTCTCCTCAAAACTATAGGCCTATCGTTAGTTATACAGTTGAACAAATGAATCTTTTGGATGGTTAAAAATATTGAAATATCACAGGACTATGTGTGTCAAGCTAAAAGAAGGCTATTTTTAAAAGTAAAATTAAAAAAAGGTGGGCAAGGTAATTTTTATTTTAATATCTCTACATTGAATTTGACCCATGATGATGAATATCATGTGAAATTCCATTTAAATATTTATAAACTTCCGTACACGGCTTTAATAAAGGTCATCGTTAAATATTTTTAAAAGATGAAAACAACAATACGTGCAGTTTTAAATAAACTATTACAACTGGCATTTTTCTAATATTGCTTTATGTTTAAAATGACATTTACGAGTTATATTTCCATTTTTTAAGCGTACCTTTAATACACCTTCACGCGTATCTGTTTTTACATAAAGTTTTATCGAGATCAGTGGCGTACATTGTTCTATTAGGGAGTGTCTTAAATTATATTATTCAAATTAAAGAAATGCCGAGTACATTCTCACTTGCAATGTATGTAGACTCATAAATTGTATAAAATTGTTTATGTAAGATTTAACTTTAATAAAGATAAAATTTGCTCTTGGTTCTTACGTATACATGCATGTACATAATAAGTATAATGTGCAATAGAAATATGTATAGTTGCGTATAGAAATTTTAGATTATTTATAGCGAGCTAAATGGCACTTGCACTAGATTTTGTGCCAAATAAATGCGACAATTCGGTCAACATACAGATTTAGTATGATTGCCGCTGAACATAAAAGAAAACATTGGATGTGAGATTAAAATGCTATCAAATTTGTTGTTAGCTAATAATAAATATATCAATCGATGTTCGCAACTGGATTTTTAATCCTCAATCGGTGAAGGTATCTAAGCTAATATAATTGGTGAAGTGGGTTATCCTTACGCCTTTCGAAAATATTATCTCTGTATAAAGCTATGCATTTTCAGTAATTATTTCAAAACCTATTTGTCATATTATTTCGCACACACAGGTGGCGTGAAGAAATTGACTAAAGGGCGTAATTTAAAATTCGTCTGAATCAGGATGACTCCCGGTCACCAATTAATTAAGGAAGTAAAGTTGACATATGCATACATTCTCCAACAACTACTTTTTGTTTAGTTCCAACTTGATTGGATTGGAAAAAAAGGATAATAAAGACATGAAAGTAATAAATGTCCAAAATTTTTCAGTATTCCTTTCCAGTTCTATTAATTAGTATTATGTGTTATGTGATTGATCTCTTTTATATTGAATGTCATACATGTTAGTTTGTTGAGAAGAGAGTTAAGTTGATAAGTACTAATTTCTTTTTCCTGACATTTGTCCACAGCAAACACTGGAATCAGCTCTTTTAGAGAAAATTCCATTGATACACGAAATGCCGATATACAATGTAACATCATTATTTTACATTTTTATTAACAAAAGGAAATTGATTTTTCTATAAAGTTTTGATGAAAATAACATATGACTGTATATAGGTAACTCAGCATGAAAGTCTATCATTTACTATTATTGACAACAAGAATATAGGTATATGCAAAACTGTTTATTGATCCTCGACAAGAAGTTTAGTCTAGCTTTAGGACAGTAACCCTTGATTTTCTGAGCAATAACAGACCCAAAAACTAGTAGGAGCTACATGGTTGCTAATTTGGGCGTTTTGCTAAATATTTTTGTGGCTATAGGTTGCGAAATGTCTCTGATAGTACATACGTACATATGAAGAATGAAATATGCAAAAAGTCCTAAGTGCCATTTTTTCAAAAATCTGTTAGTATGGTTTTAGGGCCTGCGGGCCATCAGAAACCAGTATCTGAATGCTTCAAGTGTTTATACTCTCCCCTATCGACATTAAGTTCATTTATTCACAAACAAGCTTTTCTTTGCTTCGATATAGAATAGCCGCCTTTTCGTTTTCTGATTAAAAACGTTTTCCTCATTTCTATGATATTATGTTATTGGCACTTAGGACCTTTTGCATATTTTACTCTTCATCTATGTTAATATGCTCATTTAAATAAATTCAAAAATAAGATGGGAACATACGACCAAAAACAAGGACCACGCATTCATGAGGAAATTAAAAAATTCCAAAGGCGTTATCAAGGGCAATATAAAGAAAATATAATGAAGTTTCATTTTCTTACTTAATTTAACAATAAAAGCGTATAAAAATATTTGTTTTGGTTGCTTTTATCAGCGAAACGCCTAAAAATGGATTTTCTTAAAAATTGTAATAGCATTCTCCTGATTGCAAAAACAAAATTTTTGAATAAATAGCAATTTTTCTTTATTTAGTACTACTAAACCTTCAAAAGTCACGTACACCAATCTGAGATACGAAATGCGTGTGGAATCTGATATTATCAATTTGAAAAAATTTTACTTTCTAACTTTTATAGATTTGAAAGCTTTTGTATATAGTACTGATAAAACCGAAAAATTCGATATTTAAAAATGACTACTTCGGTGGTATATTTAAAGAGACAACTAGGTTATCAGTAGGTTATCAAGCCGAAAGCTAAACATAAATTAGGCGAAACAAACGGGTTTCTAGCAAATTGTAATTTTTCGAGTAAAATGTTAGAAAAGTAAGTCAGGAGAACGACTTTTCCATTATCTATATACGTGTAATAAAGTATTTACCATTAGTCAAATTATACGTGTTATGAAACAGTGTATGAAAGAGTGCTTTCAAATGTTCTAATTGTAAAAGTATTTTGTCAGTAAGCCGTGAAATTTATTTGCATTTATAGCAAAAATACAAAGATTATGGTTATTATACTATGAGAGACTATGTATGCATATAGGACGAGGTGTTTTAGAGGCGTTACCCGAATTTTATATTTTGTCAGTTAAACCATTTCGTGTGGAAGGCAATGATACACACATTTTAAAATTTTGAGTTACATACATTACATTTTAGGAAAGACATTTTAATTGTTATCGATAGAAGTAGCACCTAATAGTATTTAGATGATACATTTAAAATTCTAAAATTGGCATCTGAAGCAGAAGAAGTTAAGGTTTAAGAAAATCTACTTTAATTTCATTGGTCGTATGAACAATATCGTTTTATTTGATTTTTTTTAGTTCATCAAAATCGATTCATAAATATATGTATATGTGAAATTACCAAAAGTCCTACATTTAAACAATGTTTGAATTGTAACGGTTTAAATTTATATATCGTCGTCCAAACTGCAAGACCTCGTGTATATGCATTTTTTGCCAAAACATATTTTTTACACACAGATAGCTAGATTCATGATACATATTCTTACAAATTTTCAGAAACATACAATTAATACAAAATAAGATATTTTCATGTAGATTACCTTGTATAAAAATTTTTAACAAAAGTGCATACCTAACCTAAACGAACGAAAAATGTTTTATTTATTTTAACTATACGATTTTTGTCTCTCCTGTAAAATTTTTCAAAATGCATATATGAGGTCTTGCAGTTTGGATGACGATATGTATTTCATATTTTGATTGATTGAAACAAATTCACTCAGACCGTGTTCGTAGTTACAATTTTTTTCCAATCAGTCTTGATATAAAAATAATTAATAAAAATTCACCTTGATATGTGTAGTAAATAATTCAAAGAACAGCACTGACTTGTTAGATCTTAACATTTTAATGATTGTACATACCTTGATGTATTTCGTGGAAATAATAACGCAAGCTACATTTTGTCTAAACTTATCGACACTGCTATATATATGTGGAAACAGGGTGTTTACTTTAAGACTTTTTATCTTTAATTTCTCGAAAACCAGAGATTTTTTAAAAAAGCGCCGAAACACGTAAAAAATATTATAAAAGATAACTTTTGTTAGAATAATTCCTTCGTTTTATCTGCTGCCCCCGGAGCCCACTATTTTCACTCTTAAATGGAAAGAGGTAACAAATTATCTCATTTTAAAGGTCTTGGATAACACTAAATTTTTGAAGTTCAATTTTTTTTAATACTGAAGATAGCTTCCACTAAAAGTTAATATGCTTTAACTGTTTAATATTTTATTGTCAAAAAAATTAATTGAGTAAAGGCTCAAAACGTTGCACGTTATTTCCTAAACAATGGTATAACCGTTGTTCAAATTCTCGGCGTACATCTTGAAAAGTATTTCTTTATATTACACGGTTGTTTTCAATTTTTCTTTTACGACTCTCCTAAATTTTGATGTTAAGGCGTAATAAACAATAAATTAAAAAAAACCCATAGAAAAAATTTAGTGGCAATAAATCGAACGATCTTGACCATTCTATAGAACCTTTTCACCCTACTATTTATTTATTGCTAAACTGGATTTACATATTCTGAAGGAATTCCATCTTCTTGAAAAGGTATTCATCCTTATTAATTAGCGAATATCACGAATTTCAGTGTTAAAAAAATATTTGGAAAATATTTTGACAACTAATTATCGATTTTAATAAATTATAGGTACTTTAAAATAAATAAATAGCGATTTGAAAGACCTTTAAAATTAATTGTAGCTCGATATCCTTTTTCATTTTAGATTTTTAAGGCAATACCGTCCGAGGATAAGGGGTAAAAGTATTTGTACAAAAAATTGTCCGCCTACTCTGTTTTTATACGTTTTGGAGATTTTTTTGAAATCCATCGTTTTCGAATCAATTAAATATGCATTAGTGCGTCAGGCTTTCATAACTTGTATATTAATCAAGATAGGAGTTTCATTTTTGTGCAGGCTAATACAGCACATAAGGGGGTATTTCTAGATATTATTTTCTAATGTACAGGGTCCGCCATAAAAGTGTGGTAGTACCAAGTTAAGATTTTTTAAATGGAACCCCCCATTTTCTTGCATTTTTGGATTTCTCATTAGATTTTAAGGTCACTTTATGTAAATTGTCCTTTATCTAAAGTTTCCGACTTATTCTGGAAAATCCGAAAATTTTGACAGCTGCAGGCTCCCACGGAAATTGGTGTTGTACCTTAACCGCTGCAAATTTCGGAATGGGACTTTTGGAGTTCCAAGAGGACTTAATGAGCTGCGCTCTGACGTGTTGAAATATTAAAAAAAAATCCTTTATATCCCCCAATTTTCTCGACGGCATCGTGGTCAGAATTCAAAGATATAAATAATTTTTTTTTAATTTTTTTGTTTTTTTCTTTTTTATTTTTATTTTGAATTCTGTATACGATGTCGTCGAGAAAATTGGGACATTCCATTTGAAAAAAAACAAGTTATNAAAGCATAGCTCATTAAGTCCTCTTGAAACTCCAAAAGTCCCATTTGGAAATTCGCAGCAGTTAGGGTACAGCATCATTTCGTGAAAGCCTGCAGCTGTAAAAATTTTGGGATTTTCCGGAATAACTCAGAACCAGTAAATTTTAGACATAAAAGACTTTACATAAACTAGCCTTAAAATTTGACAATAAATCCAAAAATGTAAAAAAATAGAGAGGTTCCACTTAAAAAAAATCTAATTTTTTACTGCCACACTTTTTTGGTAGACCCTGTCCATTACAAAATAATTTCTAGAAATACCCCCTTATGTGCTGCATTAGTCTGCACAAAAACGAAATTCCTATTTTGATTAATATACGAGATATGGAAGCCTGACGTACTAATGTATTACCCTGTATAAATTTGTAAATAGCAATAATGCTTTATTACATTAAGTGGCGGTATTTCTTTATCTATAATTGAATGAGAAATCGACGCTACATTTAAATGTCATATTCATAGTTAGAACAAGCTTGTTCCTATTGAGTACATATATCTGTTACTACAAAAAACTTATTTTATTTTAGCTGCTTCTTTCAATATTTCTACGTTATTACATTGAGGACGTAAAAAACGATATATCGTAAAGCCGGCTCTCAAATAGGTTATATTTTTTCAATTAATCATTGGATATAAGACTAACAGGTTCAAGAAGAAAATCTATTCTCGATTAACGATATTTACTCTCGATTATTATTCAAGTTTAGTACCGAGCTAGTTATAAAAAGAACACAAGTTTCAAGCGTTTATATATACAGTGAACGACAAAATATTGGCACACGATGATGTTGGACTATTAAATGGTAAATTCTTAAACATGTCAACTAAAATATAATAAAAACTGACAGTACTGAATAAAAAGCATCCTTTTGAAAAAAACATTTTAAATTGATTAAATGAGAAAAATTTAATTTCATCCTCAAACGAGCACTTCAAAAATCGCTTTCTGTGTTAAGAACAGATAATAATGACTTTAGATAGGTAATACTGGATAAACTGACATGCGAGCCAGGAATAAGCATTGCAGTAATAAAGTCATTCAGAGAATTATCGATTAGAACATTTGTTGAGTAAATCCAATTTGCAGCAGGCTCTATATATCGATAAATTGTGGAATCAGAATTCAAAAATTTTTGAACAAACTTTCTTTCAAACGAGCAAATCTGGTAGGCGTAGAGTGTGATATGGTAATGTATGTTTAATTATGTTTTAAATCTTCTATTAATTGATAATATAATGTATAATGTTTTACTTGAATATATTCAAGTATAATTTAAAATATTGAGCTGCAAACATTCAATTGTGGAACAAATAGTACTTTGAACAGAATAATTAATAAATAATGAAATCAATAAATAGCTGATTAGCATTACAAAAGGTTGAAATATGTATACACCCAATTTTATACAAATTTCACGGAGAAGCAAAAAAATTGCATAAAATAGGACTGTTTTGATTTACAAAAATAAACTGTGACGCGGCTTTAACCACTCTGTATAATTGAGTAAAAAAGATGTCACGCTAGAAATCAAAATTGATGTATTCAAGCGTTTTCTGCAATATCTATAAAGAGAACCATAAATAAGTTGGTTAACCCTGTAACTGGTTTTAAGTAAAAAATATCTAGTGAACATATACAAAGTCTAAGCTGAATTGTAACTGATTTACAAGCTTTTGATAGTTTTAAAAAAACTTAATTTGACAAATGGTATTAAAACAACATTTTAGATGGAAATTGAGTATTGTCACGTCACGTGAATTCACATGCTGTCACAAACTTTACATAGATGGATGATTGAACGTGACATGCATTATCTGACATGCATTGCATTATCAAGCAAATCGAAACTCCTCACTTTTTGTGCGTGATATGAGTTTGTGTGATAGTATATGAGTTCACGTAACATGGTACTTGTCAATTTTTGACCTTAGTTTCGTTATTATTCGAAAATTAAGGTGACTGTGATTTTGCCTTTACTTATTGTTTGTTCTAAAAATTCCTTATTTAATCAACACGATCCTTCCACCTAATATCGTCCAATTATTTCTTTTGGAGAAGGCCGCAAAGTTTAAATTATATAGAAACACCTAAAAACGGTGAACAATTTATTGTTAATACGTTGACTGTCATGACGAAAATCAGTCGAGGTCTGCCGCCGGCTGCAATTTTTTTTTTTTTGACTAAATAAGCTGACTGCCGACGTATCACGCGTGTGATACATTGGCGTCAAGTAACATATCACATGCGTGATACGTCGGTGTTAAGATAAAGAATAGTGCACAAAATATTTATATTAATCCTGGGACTATTAAGAGTGCCAAATACATATTCAATTTGATAAAAGTTCTCTCCTCTAATTAGGTATTGGGAGGACATTTAGAGTAACTAATGTAATAAAACACATTCTATTGAACTTAGTTAATTTTATACAGCGTGTCTACGTAAGTTGGAATTATATACGACTTAATTAACACTTAACACTTAACATTTGATAGTTGCACTTTGGATTTGGGAACATACAGAACTTTTTATAAAGAATAAATTTTTGTCCTAAAATTAATAATAAAAAAGATTCCCAAATGATTCCAACTTACGTAGACACACTGTATAAGACTTAAAATTGCTCTGGCCGCAAACTCTTAATTCATTCTGCATATGAGGAAGTGATTTTATATGATGGAATTGTAAAGAGTCAATACTTTTCTTACTTACTGTACGTAAATATTTTCCTGTTGTTCGTTTGGAATGTCTGTAGCAAATGTTAAAACTGTTTTGTTTGAAAACGAGACGTTAATGAACTTAATATAAACTAAAGGTTTCGAATTAGTTACGACGACATAAAAAAGGTTAGAAATTTTAATAATAATCGTGTCAAGCAACTGTTTCTCGAGGAAATGATTTAAAACGTTAAATCATCTTACAACCATTCAGTATTTAAACGAATGCATACCTACTCATTCAGAATGACTAAACTATCAAATTCTCATGTGTGCAAACCATATTCACTTTTTCTATAATATACTCCTGTTATTCATTTACAATTTACCTATTTTCAATATCAGATTTAATATGGCAAAAATATTTGTTTTTTTCCATCAAAGTTTTGGGAATCAACTTTGTTTTTCAATTAAATGTAAATTATGAATTTAAAATTTAGACCTGAAGGTGGAAACAGTAGTTTTGACGGAAAAGAAAATCATGAACAATAAAATATTGTCAGCAACCGTCTTGAAATGATTAAATCACACAATGATTCATACCAGAAAGAATTTCTGATAGCGGTACGCTCGAATTACTTTAAGCAATTTTTTTCTAATAACACCGCATATACACGTCTTTATTAATTAAGTGTTGCTAAAAATATAGTCTAGTAAAAGCGAATTTGGGGAATCGACTTATTTATTTGGTAAATTTTCATCATCGATTGGGATTTAAGAGTAATTCAAATTAAAAATGAATCAAGATATAGATAATCCTTCAGGAACGGTGTGTACCTAATCTCTAATTCAACTGTAAAATTTTCTTACTTTCATTTGATGTTATTTGAACATCAACATCATTAGTTTTATTGGAATTTTATAGGATTGTAAATTATTATTTCTGTCAATGTTAACAAGAATATAATTAAATGCAAATATTTCAAGAGAAATGTTCATTTTTGAATTAATATTTGTTTATTTATGTTATGTGTAATTACACAATAAGAAATTTTAAATTTTAAGAAACTCATAAAAAATATATACAAAAAAATGAAATGTCATCATCAATGACAATGAGGATGATTAAATTAATTACCTCAATTTTTCCGATCATTTGAGGAGTAGACTTGTTATATATTTTCTCTTTTTTTTTCACGGAGAAAAATTATAAAAAAAAATTAATACAAATTTCAATATATCTATTGAACATAAGATTTTAAGGTATAGATAACTACTAAACAATGCAAAGAAAGTCATGAACTTAATGAACTTTGCAGGTCTTCTATGTCCATATACTTTGTGTGCAAAAAAAAGACATAGACTGATACTGAAATATTTTTTAATTAGTTAATATAAACAATTAAATCAAAATATCTTCTTAAAAAAAGTAAAAGCTTCTTTAATATCGACTAACTTTTATTCAATTCCAAGCTTCAAAACTTTTCCTGTTGGAAACATATCTACTTTCAACATCTTCAATAGTGAAATAAAGACTCAGGATTATTTCTTACTCACGTTTAACTGTCGCCAATAATCAAACAATAAATTTATGGTCTAACAAAATGGATAAGGGTAGATATTTATGGAAGAAATGTACTTTGTCTAACGATTTAACCGATTTCTTTACAGAAGTATAAAAGAAGCTCAATTCAACCAAAATATGTTATGTAGGTACTTAGTAAATGACTGTGAAAGGTGAACGCCACATATATACAAACAAAAAATATAAAATAATAATAATAAGTAATCGAAAAATGTAAATTTTGTGATTTATAGGTTATTCCTAATTTATCATTATTACTTATTGTTACTACTATTTTATCATAAGCCCAATACTTTCATAAATAATCTGAAAGCTAGATGACTTAGATAATTTATTTTCATAATTTTTATGCTAGTTAAACTGAATTCTGGTGGTTTTTCGAGTCAGCTGAGTCAATATGTTATTCTGACGTACACTTCTAGGCAAATAAAACCAGTCAATAAACATTTCGTTAAAATTCAATCTTACATAAATTTTTAAGTTTTGCACCGATTCTTGATCATTTTGTCAAGTTAAAAACGCTTTTATCTGAACCTTTTGGGTGCACATTTATTTGACAAATGTTTATAAGTTGTTGCGGTGTTTCAACGACGTATCAAAATATCATGTGCGACATTGGCCAAACAAATACATGTTCTGATACGTAAAATGTGCTCAAAGGGTTAATCATTATAGCGACTTAGCAAGAAAATTTAACGAATTTAACAAATTTTATGCAGGGCAAAACAATAAGTTGCATTGTGATCTAAGTTTCTGAAAATTCTTAGGAAGAATTTAACGCCACGTAAAATTATGTAAGAAAAAACAAGTTTTTAAACAGAATTATATATTTTTTGGTAGTTTTCTGTAAAATTGAATTAATAAGCAGCCAGAAGTTTTTGAACAAGAAATTGCTTTCAATGATAACGGTCATGTATAACGGTGATATACACTACTTGTTAGATGTACTGGGAGGGACCAGGTTCAGGGAAACCTCTATTTACAAACCAATAAAATAAGAATCAAAAACAGAAATTATAAGAAAACATGGGGCAAAAAATATGGCACGAAGACAACAGATTATCGGAAAATAGAAATCTTCCTCAGGGTTTTGAAAAAATTAAAGTAATATGCAACTTTAGGTTCTACTCTATATAATAGCAAATTAATTAGAAATTTTTGCTAATCGATATCTGTTAACAATTAAGATGAAACGTCAACAACTTAAGAAAAAAATTATCAATTTGGATGTCAAATCTTATAATCTATTTAAGATTGAATTTTTACAAAATTCTGATTGTCGAGAAACAGGACAATTATAATTTTGTTTAGGAGTGTCTTTTTGTGAAAATATACGTCAAATGTATAATAAACGCCCATTCGCTAAATCAACGCTCGGCAACCGGTTTATGGAAGAATGCCACTTTTTGAAGAAAATCCAATTGAGGGTTAACAAAACTTTGCTTATAGTGTTGAATCGCAGTTTCCTTTTATTGTAGAATTCGTCTCTTCACTTGAAAATTATAGATGACAACTAACTTTGCTTGTTACCTAGTGGCATGTCTACTAGTGGTTGCCGACCACTGGGCAGAGGGGATATTATTTTTGGTAGTGTTTTTTGTTTGACTGTGGAGCCCTTTCTTATGTAAATGGTGCAGACTGAGATAAGTCATGCAAATGTTCACATATTTTTCTGTTGAGTCACATTTGCCAAGTGGTACATATACATTATACTATATTGAATGTATGCAATATGCACGACGGGCTAACTGTACTTTGATGTGGATTTTTTTACCAAATTCCTTCCGATCCTATACGAATACTATAAACATTATTCCATAGTTTGTTAAATGTTCTAGCATACACGCTATTCGTGAAATCACACAACATAATGTTTGTCTAGTTTGCTGTATAATGTGTAGTTGGCGTTAAATCTGTTTACAGAAACCGTTCATTGGCGATCGTTACTCATTTTTGTATAATTTTCTAGATTAGTACTTTTTAGAATTCTTATTTGTTTCGTACTGTTTCCTGTCACTTTAACTCAAATTATGCATTCAATAAGTTTCTGAATTTTAATTTTTAATTTATAAAGAATTACTTAAATTTCCTACCACCGATAAATGACGTTTATGAACAATTTTGTTAGTTTATTTCTTTTAAGGACTTTGTTTTCGTATCATAAAAGATGAATGTATGATTGTCTATGTTTTTAGTCACGTGGCTTCCAATTATTTATGAAGTACGCAAATGAATGAAATTGAATGTTATTATATAGCGTGATTATCTGTAACTAAAGCCTTCCAGATTGAATTATACAACTCTCGTTAATTCAATCAGCGAAGATATATGTGGAAATAGTGGGGTACTTAATACTAACAAAAAAACTATGAATATATTTTTGTTTCATTTAAGAAGGAATTTTTAAAGAAACTAAATTCTAACTAAATATTTACCACTTATCTTATTGCAGTACACGGGGTGTGCCATGGCATGAGCTTAAGGGAATATTGCGAAGCAGCTTTAAGTCAAAAATATCTAATGAGTTCATTAGATATTAAACTCAATCGTAACTAGGCTATAAGCAATTGAGATTTTAGAAAAAGTTACCTAGTCAAGAGGTATCAGAACAGTTTCTAGTTGAAAAATGAGGGTCTGTGATTTGTCATTATTTATAGTTTATTTTGACAATTAACGTCACTTCTAAATATGAATGAATACAAGTGAATTCTAATTAAAAATTAGAAAAAATCTCATCTTCAAAAAAATTATGTTGTTTTTATTGCATTAATAATTCAATATCCAATTCTTGAATACAAATTTAATTTTTCCTCAAAGTTGCAGAGATAGACTTTTTTCACAGTTCCAGAATCAATACGATTACTCGCGGCATCTGAGCAACAAGTTGTTGCGTGTGTTCAGAAGTTTCGTATGAACTAAACTATTCAACCTTCTCCAAAGAAAATAATCGTGTGGATAAATTATGGGTTGGTTACTGTTGAATTTCGGACATATTTTAACTCAGAATAAAGTATATTGGAGTAATACATTAAAAAAAAAATTTCTTAGAGTATTTCTTTAACAAATTAAAGTACTTCAATTGTTATTTCAATGACTAGGTCTTCCAAAATATACCAATGCGCTGGTCGTAAAGTATTTTTTTTCTGAATCATAGTGATTCTTAATTTAAATTGTGTTTATTATTTACATATACCGGTTTTTAGTTATAACATTGTTAGTGCAAATAACGGATATATTCATAATACTTATTTCATTTACCCTTTTGGTTACGAATTATTTATTCCTGAAAAAATATGGCTTTACTTGGCAGTTTTTGAATTAAATTAGGATTTTTTAATTGTATAAAATATCTCCCAGAAGGTTTCCAAGGAGAGTGTAATGCATTTCTAAGTGAGGACATTATGCTCAAGTGGTTACAGTATAAATTGAGAATTCAAAGTATTCAAACAGATTTAATTCTACTAAAATACACATATAATAAGGGCACATTACAAAAGTTTAGTTATTAAACTGTAGCAGATGTATGATAGTCAAAAAAACAATTTTTGTTTCTGAAGAGATAAATGAATGTTACATTTTGCGCAAAAAACGTGATTTTTTCCTTTGCAATCAACAATGAAATTTACCCAATTTAGATATACCGAACATTTATTTAATATGTCCTTAGATAAGGAGGCCATGACCGAAAAGGTTAAAATTGTTTTGGCAACATACCCTTAGTTATATCATGTATGTCATGGAACATTTTGTAGATTTATTCTCTAGTGATTTTAGTGGCAGAAAAACCACGAAATATTAAAAAATATGATAGTTATTTAATCCGATATTTGAAGCTGTTAGCTTAAAATACATAAAGAAAATAAATGTTGGACAATTTCCCAACCTGATTGGAAATTCCGATCTGGGACTAGAACTGTTGGACCACAATTAAAAAGAACAATGAAGTATTTGGTTTTAGGTGACAAGAGGTGGGTAAAAGATTTTCTATATATTTTATAAGCTGTATCAATCGTTTTTCAGGATTGATAGGAATGAGAAAAATCGACAAAAATTTTATTCAGTTCTATTTGGAAAACGATCAGTTTTCCAATCAACAAACATTTTCTCTATTGGAAAATTCTGTTTCAGATTTGTGTCATGGTGATGAATGTCGTTCATTAGTTTCTTCAATAAATAGTTATAATATATGAAGGGCACAAGGGAAAAACGATCTCAATTTACTTTTTTAAAAATTTGAGTTTGAGATGCCACAAAGTCGCATTATAAGAGTGTGTGATATGTATAAGTAAGGTAGTCGAATGGATAAATTTGAAAGTGACTGAATTCCTGAAAAATATGCGTTAAAACTATTTACCATACTAGGAAACAAACGGCATTTGTCAACTTTAAATTTGATTTTTCTCAAATTCAATTTGAATGCATATAAAGTGAATCAAAACCTATGAATCTATTAAGAAATATATGTATTTAGGTACTCTAAATTTCAAACTATGAGTTGATCAATGAATAACACACTACAACCTTAGTTTTCAAAATTCTGGTTTAGTACAAGAGATTGATGTGAACCATTTATATGTGAAATAATACAAAAAAATCTAGATTATCACTTCAAGCATTATAAATATATTATAATAGATAGCGTAGATGCAGGGTGGCTCATTGAAATTGTTTAATATTAGTATTTTTCAACTAAAATGATGAAAATACGAAAATACGATCTGATCCGTCGATTTCATTTGCTAGGAAGGCACGTTTTTTCAGTATTACTAATCCCGTAGCTAAAACTCCTAACCAGGAGTGACTTTCGACCCCGAAATTTTAAAGGGTTAAATTCTTTTTTCAACTTGGTTTTTAAATTCAGATGAATTGTTTACAAGTAATAATGTCAGAAATTTTGAAGTGGGAAAATTACCTCCTAAAGTTTTTAGTGTATTAAAACTAAAAATATCCTAAACCATTGCAGAAAAAAGTAAAATGATGTCTCTTTTATTCAAAAATAATGATAGTCGGTCGATGACTGCAGCTCAAATTTTCAACGAAAGATATCCAGATAAACATTTATCTCACAATTGTGTACTCGATCTAAAGGCGAAATTTAATGAGACGGAGTTTGTTCAAAATAGAAAAAGTTATATGACGAGTATATCGGAAATCAGGTAACAGAAGTAGCGGTTTTAGGTCATATTGCAATACATGCAGTCGGTATAAGAAAAATAATGATGTTTCAGGTATTTGACATACCACCATCCAAAGAGTATTTAAAAATATAAATTTTATCTTTACGAAATTCACCTATTTCAGGAGTTGAATGAAATTTGGAATTTTATGATCATCATAGTTAGATGATTTTATTAGGAGTAGGTAGATTAATACTGACCAAAATTTTCCTTTTAATATCTGCTTTTCTGACAAATGTTCTTTTTTAATGGCAAAGTTAACAAGCGTAAGTGTCGGTATTGACCAAACATTAACCCACAATTATACCACAAAGGACACCTTCACCATTCAGAAAAGTTAAATGTGTATCAGAAACTTTCGAGAATGTTATTGTTGGACCATTTTTTTTCTGGAACATTGAATCGCGAAATCTATTCAGATTTGTTGAAAATCACTATTAATCTAGTTTTGACAGACATAATCGAAGAGCATGGGCGTTACCATAAAGACAACATAAATTTTTATCAAGACGATGTAAGACAATTTTTATATGATAGTTTTCCTGAACGATGAATTGGCAGAAGCGGGCCTGCACGTTCACTGAGCTGTCGCTATGACGATATCTAAAGACAAAAATCTATCTAAGACAGTCCGAATCATTACAAGATTTGCGACAACGAATCATCAACGAATGAAATCAAATTACACCGGTAATACGATAAAATATCAGAAACCATTATGAGCAATTCCTTTACCACTGTAAGGAGGATGATGGTGGACGTTTTTAACATTTAATATACTAAAACCTGTTGTAGGTGATTTTGCTACGTTGAATTTTCTGACGTTATTTCCTTGTATACAATTCATCCATATTTAAAAATGTAGCTGTCGTTGGAAAAAGACAACATCACCGATAAAGGTTGGAGTTGGGGGATTGGAAATTCCTAAAAAGATATCCCCCAAAAAAAAATAACGACGGATCCCAGCGTTTTTTCATCCGTATAATGCTGTGATTAAATGTAAATAAGTGAACATCACCAAGATGGATATTTACTAATTTCCAAGCTTAAAACCATACAAAAAACCAAGATTGTTTTTAAAGAATGAACTTCTATTAATATCAATAAAACAAGCTGCTTATGGTATAAAATAGAATCAACTATTGGAAAAAATTGAAAACAGAGTTTGATTAAA
The DNA here is from genome assembly GCA_013372445.1 of Hypothenemus hampei. NCBI lineage: Eukaryota > Metazoa > Arthropoda > Insecta > Coleoptera > Curculionidae > Hypothenemus > Hypothenemus hampei. Next base: position 89,096 of record JABRWK010000259.1, on the reverse strand, counting down.
ACTCATATAACAGTCACATTTTTCATTTTAAATATTCAATTACATCAATTAACTCTATTATATTACCGTCCTAAACAGGAAGGCAGTATATTTAATTTTCGTCTTTTTGGGCGTAACTCTATACAGTTTCCCCACTCTATTACATGGTACCATCAAAAGAAAGGAAAATTTTATAATGGACGAGGTATGACCACATGTGAATTTTATTATCTGTCACTTTTTTCATGTTAGAACATGATAATTGGTTTAATTGTCTTACACATGAAAATGAGACTATCAGAGGAGAATTGCAATGTACAGTAATAAACCTAGAAACTATAATTTTTTGTCTAAACTATCTTAATGAGGTTAGTTTAGAAAAAAGTGCTACATACATACATCCTTTATGGTTTAAATAACCAATAATTATTAAAACTAACGTAAGTGGTCCCTTAATAAGTCTTCTACTGTATTCAAGATAAAAGTCAAAGTTGGGCAACAGTTTGGAATAACTTTTACAAGGTGTTAATAGGCTGGTTAGTACTCACCAATTGAAATTCCCGACGTCGGTCATACGCCCTACGAATTCCAGAATCCCTCCACAACTTGGACAACGTGGGGGCATACTGAACAAATTGTCTCGAATCTAAAATTACACTATTATTGAATCTCAACTGGAGAAGGTTCGCGCCCAAATCTTTGTTATTGTTGTCCTCCCATGGAATACCCAGCTTGTCTCTAGCATCCACCAGAACTTGCATACCCTTTAACACATTCTGATAGATCACCTGCTGGTATTCTTTGATTTGTTGTGTTTCGAATTTGATCCCGTGGATAATTCGCATTTGTTTGAGGAACGTTGATTTTCCGCTTTCCCCTGCCCCAAGTAGTAACAGCTTCACTTGTCTTTTCAGCGCCTGTTTATCTTTCTCGATCATTTTGTCAATCTGTTGACTTTTGTATCGTTGCTCCATTTCTTCCGGGCTGAACTTAAAACGCAAACAACACGGACACGACCAACTAAAACTGGACATCTTAAAATAAATAGTTATTTTTCTTTTTAAAGCTACATAGCTGTCACGAGCACAACACAAAACTGACAATTGCTCTGAATTGTTCGCTTGCGCCTGCGTCAATTAACTATCAACTGTCAACAATGTATTTACATTATTTTGATTTTTGTTTTGGGCTAAATCAAAAATCCCTACTGTTTTACGTTATAGTGAATGGTACTGCTTGGTACTACTACTGGTTACTATGTATGTCTAGTTTATAAAATTATGCCTTATAAGAATTTAAATACTTCGATATATTAAAAATAGAAAAATGCAAATATTGTCACTTTCCTAGTCAATCATCATCGCATATGACGTAGATAATGAATACATTTTTTATGTATTGTGAGCATTTCGTCACTAAATTCGATAAATAAGTATTTAATTGAAATTAAAATGATTCCTTTTATTATTTTTCACACCGATCTGATTTAGCCAATTTGTCCTAATATTGGTGCCTGAAAAAAAAAGAAGAAGATATGACAAGTGACATTTACGTCAAATGTCTTAGGTTGTTTTTATTGACATTTTTGGTTATATTCGTTTTCAAATTATTCCTTTTTATTGAAATACGTTCGTGTTTAAAAATTTCTTGGAAATGGAATCCATGAAAATATCATTTGGTTTTAGTAAGCTATCTAAGAAAACCAATTTAATTTCTAATAAGCTTGCAATACCTGAAGGCAAAGTAGAGTTGATCGAATGCCTGGAAGGGCAATCAATTAAAGTTAAAGAGTAAGTTTGAAAAAATACAACAATAAAGTAAATATTATCTTTTCTAAACACGTTATAGTGCAGTGGAAGAAGTGAAGCAACCTTTAATTATACCACTAAAAGACAATCAAAAAAATCTTCTTGATAGAGTAAGGGAAGCTAAAAAAAATAAACGAATTCAACAAGTTGATGCCAAAGGTGAAGAGATAGAAGATACTCGACCGGATTCTGAATTAACTGCAGACGAATTAGCAGCGAGGCAATTACTAATTGGTAAATATTAGTTTGTTATAACTATTTATAAAAGAACCATTATTATAGAGGCCAAACAACGTTTGGAAATAAACTATACAACCTCCAGCTCAAAGATATCAGTTCTACCAGTCAAAGAAGATAAACCTTCATTTGAAGGTGAAAAAGAATCAAGTCTAGAAGATTATGAATCAGTTCCAATAAGTGATTATGGTCTGGCTCTTCTTAGGGGCATGGGCTGGAAAGAGGGAATGGGAATTGGTAGGAACGTTTCAAAAACTGCCAGTGTTAGTGTACCTGAGCTTAGACCTAAGGGTTTGGGACTGGGTGCTTCAAAACTAATTCAGAAAGAGTCAAATAGACCTCAAGATAAGGATGGCAATGAATTAGTTTTAAAAACTGGGGCGTTTGCAAAAGTGATTGCTGGTCCCCAGAAAGACAATTATTGTGAGGTAAGGGTGAGTTAAAGCAGCACTAAGAAATAAACCTAATAAATACAAACTATGTTAAATGGACCAAACATGCCACATTAAAATGTTTCTAACAGCGTAAGAAATACAGTCTGTGTATAGGATCATTATGAATATTTACTAAGCAAACGAAGCATGCGACGTACATGTTTTAAAACCTTTCCTCTTTTTATAATGCCCTTTAAAAACAAAGTTTTGTATCACACCACATGTTTTAATAACTGCAGAAATATTTACATTTTACATTCAACGAATTTACATCTCTTTGTTAGTTTAATAGATACACATTTACTATTTCAATAATATTCACAAATGGAAAGTACTATCCTTATCATTATTAATATCTAATTGGAGAAAAATATTTCAATCCTTTCAACTTTTCCATAAATTTTAAAGTAGAAATATTTGCTTAAGTATATTCTTACGAGCCATATTTAATGAATCTATTGGAGATTATTTTGTCGACGAAATTAGCATTGCTAACTCTATGGATGATAGAGCTTCATATAATATCTTCAAATGGTGATTATTTGTTGCATCATATTGATTTGGCTTTTGATTTTTTTGAATGCAGTTGATCAAAAGAATTTTTTTTAAATATTTTCCATGATTATTTAATGCAAGTTATAACTATTGTAATTATATATATCTAAGCCATGAATGATCTTTTTTAAGTCACCGAGCGAATTTCAAATTGTTTTATTTATACAAGGTCAACGAGGATATGTCATTATTTCACATACATACTCAGGAGCTTAATATAAGCATGAAAGTTCTTATAAACATAGATTCTATTCTCAATCAATACAGAAATACGGGGTAAAATCAAATCACTATCTTGCAATTGTTGTTGATTATTGTTAGTATTACTAAACAACAAGCAGTTTAGGGCATTAATCAATTAAATTTTCAAATTTTATTATTTAACTAAAAAAATAATTGCAATTACTTTAACTGCAATTAATATTAATTGCAATTAAACGATTAGTTACACGTTGCAAAAAATTAAATTTTGCCCAACACTGACAACAAGTGGTCTAAGCTTGTTAGGTTATAGAGCTTTGTCGTTGTCAAATTGTTTGNGAACTTAAAACGCAAACAACACGGACACGACCAACTAAAACTGGACATCTTAAAATAAATAGTTATTTTTCTTTTTAAAGCTACATAGCTGTCACGAGCACAACACAAAACTGACAATTGCTCTGAATTGTTCGCTTGCGCCTGCGTCAATTAACTATCAACTGTCAACAATGTATTTACATTATTTTGATTTTTGTTTTGGGCTAAATCAAAAATCCCTACTGTTTTACGTTATAGTGAATGGTACTGCTTGGTACTACTACTGGTTACTATGTATGTCTAGTTTATAAAATTATGCCTTATAAGAATTTAAATACTTCGATATATTAAAAATAGAAAAATGCAAATATTGTCACTTTCCTAGTCAATCATCATCGCATATGACGTAGATAATGAATACATTTTTTATGTATTGTGAGCATTTCGTCACTAAATTCGATAAATAAGTATTTAATTGAAATTAAAATGATTCCTTTTATTATTTTTCACACCGATCTGATTTAGCCAATTTGTCCTAATATTGGTGCCTGAAAAAAAAAGAAGAAGATATGACAAGTGACATTTACGTCAAATGTCTTAGGTTGTTTTTATTGACATTTTTGGTTATATTCGTTTTCAAATTATTCCTTTTTATTGAAATACGTTCGTGTTTAAAAATTTCTTGGAAATGGAATCCATGAAAATATCATTTGGTTTTAGTAAGCTATCTAAGAAAACCAATTTAATTTCTAATAAGCTTGCAATACCTGAAGGCAAAGTAGAGTTGATCGAATGCCTGGAAGGGCAATCAATTAAAGTTAAAGAGTAAGTTTGAAAAAATACAACAATAAAGTAAATATTATCTTTTCTAAACACGTTATAGTGCAGTGGAAGAAGTGAAGCAACCTTTAATTATACCACTAAAAGACAATCAAAAAAATCTTCTTGATAGAGTAAGGGAAGCTAAAAAAAATAAACGAATTCAACAAGTTGATGCCAAAGGTGAAGAGATAGAAGATACTCGACCGGATTCTGAATTAACTGCAGACGAATTAGCAGCGAGGCAATTACTAATTGGTAAATATTAGTTTGTTATAACTATTTATAAAAGAACCATTATTATAGAGGCCAAACAACGTTTGGAAATAAACTATACAACCTCCAGCTCAAAGATATCAGTTCTACCAGTCAAAGAAGATAAACCTTCATTTGAAGGTGAAAAAGAATCAAGTCTAGAAGATTATGAATCAGTTCCAATAAGTGATTATGGTCTGGCTCTTCTTAGGGGCATGGGCTGGAAAGAGGGAATGGGAATTGGTAGGAACGTTTCAAAAACTGCCAGTGTTAGTGTACCTGAGCTTAGACCTAAGGGTTTGGGACTGGGTGCTTCAAAACTAATTCAGAAAGAGTCAAATAGACCTCAAGATAAGGATGGCAATGAATTAGTTTTAAAAACTGGGGCGTTTGCAAAAGTGATTGCTGGTCCCCAGAAAGACAATTATTGTGAGGTAAGGGTGAGTTAAAGCAGCACTAAGAAATAAACCTAATAAATACAAACTATGTTAAATGGACCAAACATGCCACATTAAAATGTTTCTAACAGCGTAAGAAATACAGTCTGTGTATAGGATCATTATGAATATTTACTAAGCAAACGAAGCATGCGACGTACATGTTTTAAAACCTTTCCTCTTTTTATAATGCCCTTTAAAAACAAAGTTTTGTATCACACCACATGTTTTAATAACTGCAGAAATATTTACATTTTACATTCAACGAATTTACATCTCTTTGTTAGTTTAATAGATACACATTTACTATTTCAATAATATTCACAAATGGAAAGTACTATCCTTATCATTATTAATATCTAATTGGAGAAAAATATTTCAATCCTTTCAACTTTTCCATAAATTTTAAAGTAGAAATATTTGCTTAAGTATATTCTTACGAGCCATATTTAATGAATCTATTGGAGATTATTTTGTCGACGAAATTAGCATTGCTAACTCTATGGATGATAGAGCTTCATATAATATCTTCAAATGGTGATTATTTGTTGCATCATATTGATTTGGCTTTTGATTTTTTGAATGCAGTTGATCAAAAGAATTTTTTTAAATATTTTCCATGATTATTTAATGCAAGTTATAACTATTGTAATTATATATATCTAAGCCATGAATGATCTTTTTTAAGTCACCGAGCGAATTTCAAATTGTTTTATTTATACAAGGTCAACGAGGATATGTCATTATTTCACATACATACTCAGGAGCTTAATATAAGCATGAAAGTTCTTATAAACATAGATTCTATTCTCAATCAATACAGAAATACGGGGTAAAATCAAATCACTATCTTGCAATTGTTGTTGATTATTGTTAGTATTACTAAACAACAAGCAGTTTAGGGCATTAATCAATTAAATTTTCAAATTTTATTATTTAACTAAAAAAATAATTGCAATTACTTTAACTGCAATTAATATTAATTGCAATTAAACGATTAGTTACACGTTGCAAAAAATTAAATTTTGCCCAACACTGACAACAAGTGGTCTAAGCTTGTTAGGTTATAGAGCTTTGTCGTTGTCAAATTGTTTGCATATTTTATATTTGATGTAAAAACTTTGAAGTTATAATTGTCGCTTTGTCTCATCGTAAATATGCTGTTAGTTCATATCAGGTCCAATCATATTCAATGGTCATATGCGACAAGGATACTTATATTTGCTACAAACTGATTTGTAAATATAATTAGAAATTGTTTCACTTAACCTTCTCTTGTACCATGTATATTCACGTACCCTAAATTTGTGCGCCGTTAATTCTTATGGCGTTTGAGTTAAAATGACTTTGTGTATACTTCAATAGACATTCCTAATGACCCGCATTTAACCATTTTCATTGAGATAGATTGGACTGAAAACTTTAAAACAATTCGGATAGTTGGATAGTTGGACGTACACATAGTTTGTAAGGTTAGAGACAATCAATACAAATGTGAGCAAATGTTATTTAGTAATATCGCAAATTTTCCGACGAAAAAAATATAGGTATCTGTGTAAACCGTGTGTGTTTACAGGAACACAGTGCCGCTCGGAATTCACTCCTATATAAATATATTATTTAAACTAGATATATTTTTGACAACTCTAAAACAAATTTGAGTTTATATAGATGTCTTTAAAAATGTACAAACTGCATAAATTTAAAAGGAAACTTTTAATGAGGTCAAACATGATATGTAGGTACTATAAAAAGTTAATTTACCACAAAACTTTTAACATGATTCAAAGTATTGGATTGGTCGAGATGGTTTGTGTAATTGACCACCGAGATCGGAAGACTTTAATCCTCTGGATTATTGCCTTTGGGAGTAATTTAACTCTTTAGTATATTTAATAAAAGTAGACACCAAAGATGCATTACTCAACCGTATAATATATTTAGCAGAAATGATAAAAAAACAGACCAGTTCATAGAGCGACTAGAGTTCATCCACGGAGACCGGATTTATGTTTAAAAGTAAATGGTGATATTTTTGAACATTATTAATCAATGTGAATTTTTAATAATTTAATGAATTTAATACAAATTTTAAAGTCTCCCCCGTATTTCTGCAGTGGTTAAGAATAGGAACCATGGTTACAGGGACTTTTATGCTTATTTTGAGTCTCTGAATACCTACCTGAAATACTGATATATCCTCTTGAAACATCTTGTATTTTCATAATTTTGTCTGTTACCTTACGAAAGCATTAAAATAGCTATAAAAAAAACAATAAAACGAAACTTTTGAATTATTGTAACTACATGTACAAATGTTTATTTTTAGGTTCAAGGATTTGATGAAGACGCAGGACGCGTTGTAGTAAAAGTATACCCAAAAGGTGAAATACTTAATATAAATGAAATTATGTTAATGGTTACAACAAAAGAAGAATTTTGCAAGAACTCCAGAGTAATAAGTAAGAAAATAATTTTATTTAACACAATTTTATTAAAAATAATAACTTTTTTAGATAATGCAAAATACAAGGAATATAAAGACCTTTCCGAAACAAAACTAAAACAAAGCAGATCGTCTTCAGAAGAAAAGGTTCACATTAAAAAAGAAAAGGATGATGAAGATAAAAAATATAAGAGCTCAAAACATACAAAATCAAGAAAGAAAGATAGAAGTCAGTCCAAGGAAAGGCATAGAAAACATTATGAGGATTCTAGTGATAGCGATAGACATAGAAAAAGAAATAAATGTAAGAGTCGTCATAAAAAAAGTAGTAACAAATATTAATGATAAGAGAATAAAATGTTCAACATATAATCAATTAGATTTATTTCCTTCACACTGTTACAACACTATTCATACTAAACATAGTTAAAATTAGTACGTATAGAATAACAAAAAAAATATGTTACAAAAATAAATCCTTCACTATTTTGTTAAAAAAATGCTGATAATAACAAGTGATATTTTATTCTTAAAAATCTGTTCCTTAAAATACAGTATCGGACAAAATTAAGGCGTCTCATTAAAGTATAGCTCATTTGCTGCAACAGCCACATTACTTAAAAATAAACGAACATCCTTATAGTTATTGGATTTAAAAGAGATGTTCTCGTACAATTTTTTCAAACAAATCAAAGTATTAAATTTATTTTTGGAATGGTTAGAACCCCGAAAACATATCAAATTAGTTGATATAAAATATTTTATATCTAAATGAAAATGATTGAAGTAATTTAAATTGAGTTTATTTAGAAATAGCGAGTTTGAATTGTGACGTTGCTACAGCAAATGAATGATATGTTCGATGTCTATTTGAATGAACGCTCTGCTTTTATATATCTAGGTAGTATCGCAAGAGCCTCGTGAAATTAATTATTCGATTGATTTGAAAAATAAAATTCTAAAAGCTTATAATACTAGAGTACACAAAAGAAAAATTCAAGGCACAAAACAAGTTATATAAAAAATAATCAAATTGAAATAAGGAGGAAGAAAAAGGAAAACTACTAAATAAAAAGACAATTAAAGTTTTAGAAGAATTAAGTACTTAGAGTACTCAGTGTATTGTTAGTTACTCAGAGTATCGTTCAGAATTATCAAGCACCGTCATGATGGAAATCAGATATTAGATAAAAACCAGCTACAAATATCGTTTCCTTAAACAAAGACACACTTAAATATTATTTGCAGGCTATTTACATTGAATCATAGACTGTCAAGGATTGGAGATGTAAATATTAGTAACAAATCAAAATTTAATAATTTCGGCAGTGACGTATCACAGTGTACATATCAGCTAATCGTGACAGTAAATGAATTCAGTAACATCATGGTTTGGAATTGTTTTTCAGTATATAGTAGGTAATCGGGGCTCTATTCGCAATAATTGACCATAAAATGGATTGATTTCTATACCAAATCATCCTCCTATTGGGAATACTTCTTGAGTTTATACTTCAACACAATATTGAAAAAATAGTAATCGAAAATAATGTAAAAGTTTTGCAACGGCCACCTCAAGTCACCAAAGTTTTCCGAGATTGTTGAAAAAGTGTTTGAAGTAAAAAATTTTTTAAGGAAGAATGAATTATTCCAGAAAATCGAAAATGTTTGGAAATCTACAAAAGATGACAGAGAAAATGGAATCTGACTGTCTCAAAGACAAATTATTGCTAATAACGGATATTGGACAAAATACTAAGTTTACTTCTATTTTTTTAATCATCTAATTTAGTAAAATTTATACGTACAAGTACATATACAATACAATTCTGAGTAGCTATAAATATAAAAAGGTATTCTACTTTTGTCCGATACTGAATGTTTCCTATCCTATAACAAACGATCTTGTTTTATTATTTTCACTTCATATTTTTGTTGAAAGTGCTACTTCATATTGTTTAATTTTTTTTTATTGACATTTTCCACTACTGGTCTCAATTCTAGACAATAAGTCGCAAGTTAAAAAGCATTTTTGACTAGCGAATATGGCTGAAACTATCACATTTTTACTTAAGACATGTATTCAAGTTAAAAATTGCAAAAAACTAATTAAAACAAAGTAAAAGTTCAATGTGATAGAGAAACAATGGCTTCAACAATTGACCAGGTGCATATAACAATAACTAAAAAGAAAGTCATATTACATACATCATGCCAGATTGGAAAGGTTTTTTTGTCATTTGTAAATAAATTCTTATTTATCTCCAAAAAATTAATTTTGAACTTGAAATATTTTCTTTTAATCCTTCAACCTTTTAGTTCCAAGCTGTCATAACGTAACATTAAAATTAGACAAAACAGTGTAGTGCAGTGGTATTCAAAATATGGGCTGCGAGACCCAAACTGAGTTCACAGAATAATAAAAAGGTTTACCAAAAACTTTCTGACATATTTTAGTTTTTGTTTCTTGTATTATATTAATACACGTTTTTACAACAACTTTTAAATTTCATATAAAAGCTATACCTATATTTTGCCATTTAAAATTAGGTTTCATTATCAAAAATTTTGAATACCACTGGTGTAGTGCATTTGAAAAAATTATCCAAAGAGTTTTTCAAAACACACGTGACAATAGGGTTTGTCATTTTGTTCCTTGAATGTGCCTTTGTTTAATTGTTTAAGACAAAAGGCGCAAACAAAATGTTCCGGATGGAATTTTCTAAACATAGCGGTGACACAACGTCCAGAAATCGGTTTGTGGCAACCGGCACACAGGGAGCCACGTTTCAAATGATAGTGGGTTTCGCAGAATGGTTGACCTTCATGGTCAAAGAATGAACCACCTACAAACGGCTGTCGACATTCCTAGAAAACAATATTTGTTAGAAATATATAAAATTATATGGTATTCATGTTATTGTGTTCTCTCGTAAAAATTGCGATTTATATTTTTTAATTAAATTAAAATATGTGATTTTTAATATTTTTTAAATTTTGGAAACATTTACAGAAAATATTCATTTCCAAATCTAAGCATCAAATTATAGTGAATCTTTTTAGTGAACCGTTTTCAATTTTGTATAACTTAGAATAAATGTTTTCCTTCATACACCTTAAAAAAATAGTTTATGTAGTTGAGATCAGTTGATCGGCGCATTACAGATTGTCAGTATCAACAACAATTGAAAATGCAACAAGTCCAAAATTCCCGAATGCAACAGCTCCAGACAAAAAGATTGATTTTATTGAATACTGATTTCAGAAATTGATGTAGAACATCATAAGGAAATATACCAAAACAGATCCGTAATATAATTTCTCATTAAAGTAATTTGTTAAGCTTAAAACAATTATCCATCAGTTTTCAAAAAATAATGATTAAATGGACTGGTTACATTACAGTTTACAAAATCCATTTCTACATTTACTAGAAGAAATTAGCCCCTGGAAGTATTATGTTGTCTCAATGTAGCAACAATGGATTTATTAGAAATTTTCTCCATTTTACCTATTGAACATAGAGAAGTAAAGGTTGGACAATAGAATAACTGCCACAATTATCTGACCTCAACGTTATAGTCTTTTTTAAAGAACTCGTTTGATGAAGGACATTATTGCTTAGAAAACGGTCTTTGTTAATTAGTACTACTGGCTACAAAGCGAAAAGCAATTATTTGAAGAACTTTTAAATCATTGAGAACAAATTTAATTAATTTACTTCTTTACTTTTGAAACACTCTGTAGATTAAGATTAATATTATTTAGTGCTTCCATATAAGGGCATAAAATAGAAAATAAAAAAGTGAGCACAAATAAAGAATTAATTATGTATGAAATGAATGAATATGGCAAGGAACCTTGTTCTAGAAAAATATCACATATTCTCGTTCTACCAGATACTTTGATTCCAGAAGGATTCGATTTCATTCTACATCATTCATTCTGTTGTTTTATCATTTTTATTCTAAAAGTTTAATATAGTTTGGTTATTTATCACGCGAATCAAAAATTAATAATATATTGCTACATAAACGAATTATACTAACATATTTAAAACCCTGATTTACAATATCACAACTAACAACGAAAGTAAATGTTAAAATTTTCATTGAAACCTATCGACTTGAGGAGAAAAAGACTCTTTGAATCCAAGATAATCATAAAAGCAAATTAACATTTCGAGAAAAAGATTCTGTATTATATCTTTAACAGGCTAAAACAACGTAAATATTGTGACATATTTGCAGCTAAAAGACAAATTGAATTCATGAAAAGTATTCGATTTGAAAAAATTGAAAAATTTACTAGCATTTATTGCTATTTATTTATTATCAAGTAGCAGATATGGCATTTATCGGTTACTCAAGTTATTCATATACGAAGTTTATTCTACTACATCATTCCACTTCCCTAGCATAGGTGTATTTTTTCTGAATAATCACGTCACAGGGTGACAACTCGGGGAATAAGACGAACGGAGTTTTTCGGGAAAAAGCATAAGATTAGAACCGATATATGACAGACTTAAGGTTCATCTAAACCAGTTTAAGACACTCTTTAGACAATAGAGTTTGGAATTAATAGGGTTTCGTATTTCGGCGAAATGAGCAAAAAAATTTGCTTTGGATCGCATGCTAAAACTCAAAAAACAAATCAGATAATTGTCAGTCATAATTGTTTCGTCAATCAATCAAAACGAAATTTGTGTTTACTAGAATCTGTCGATTCCTTCATTTTTCATCATTGAGTCTTTTCTCACGTAATTATTCAATTTGAGATATAATAATCTGATAATGACAAAAAAATAGTAGATTGTGCCTCTCAAATACAGAACATAATTACTAAAGTAAGGTAGTACCGCTGTAATATCGGTACATTCACAATATAAATTGATCGTACCCTTTATAACAGTGAGAATATTGTGAATCATTGAACGAGTCTTAACCTTGCTCTTAAATTTTATTTCTTTATTTGTTTTCATTTTCATTTNGTATAACTTAGAATAAATGTTTTCCTTCATACACCTTAAAAAAATAGTTTATGTAGTTGAGATCAGTTGATCGGCGCATTACAGATTGTCAGTATCAACAACAATTGAAAATGCAACAAGTCCAAAATTCCCGAATGCAACAGCTCCAGACAAAAAGATTGATTTTATTGAATACTGATTTCAGAAATTGATGTAGAACATCATAAGGAAATATACCAAAACAGATCCGTAATATAATTTCTCATTAAAGTAATTTGTTAAGCTTAAAACAATTATCCATCAGTTTTCAAAAAAATAATGATTAAATGGACTGGTTACATTACAGTTTACAAAATCCATTTCTACATTTACTAGAAGAAATTAGCCCCTGGAAGTATTATGTTGTCTCAATGTAGCAACAATGGATTTATTAGAAATTTTCTCCATTTTACCTATTGAACATAGAGAAGTAAAGGTTGGACAATAGAATAACTGCCACAATTATCTGACCTCAACGTTATAGTCTTTTTTAAAGAACTCGTTTGATGAAGGACATTATTGCTTAGAAAACGGTCTTTGTTAATTAGTACTACTGGCTACAAAGCGAAAAGCAATTATTTGAAGAACTTTTAAATCATTGAGAACAAATTTAATTAATTTACTTCTTTACTTTTGAAACACTCTGTAGATTAAGATTAATATTATTTAGTGCTTCCATATAAGGGCATAAAATAGAAAATAAAAAAGTGAGCACAAATAAAGAATTAATTATGTATGAAATGAATGAATATGGCAAGGAACCTTGTTCTAGAAAAATATCACATATTCTCGTTCTACCAGATACTTTGATTCCAGAAGGATTCGATTTCATTCTACATCATTCATTCTGTTGTTTTATCATTTTTATTCTAAAAGTTTAATATAGTTTGGTTATTTATCACGCGAATCAAAAATTAATAATATATTGCTACATAAACGAATTATACTAACATATTTAAAACCCTGATTTACAATATCACAACTAACAACGAAAGTAAATGTTAAAATTTTCATTGAAACCTATCGACTTGAGGAGAAAAAGACTCTTTGAATCCAAGATAATCATAAAAGCAAATTAACATTTCGAGAAAAAGATTCTGTATTATATCTTTAACAGGCTAAAACAACGTAAATATTGTGACATATTTGCAGCTAAAAGACAAATTGAATTCATGAAAAGTATTCGATTTGAAAAAATTGAAAAATTTACTAGCATTTATTGCTATTTATTTATTATCAAGTAGCAGATATGGCATTTATCGGTTACTCAAGTTATTCATATACGAAGTTTATTCTACTACATCATTCCACTTCCCTAGCATAGGTGTATTTTTTCTGAATAATCACGTCACAGGGTGACAACTCGGGGAATAAGACGAACGGAGTTTTTCGGGAAAAAGCATAAGATTAGAACCGATATATGACAGACTTAAGGTTCATCTAAACCAGTTTAAGACACTCTTTAGACAATAGAGTTTGGAATTAATAGGGTTTCGTATTTCGGCGAAATGAGCAAAAAAATTTGCTTTGGATCGCATGCTAAAACTCAAAAAACAAATCAGATAATTGTCAGTCATAATTGTTTCGTCAATCAATCAAAACGAAATTTGTGTTTACTAGAATCTGTCGATTCCTTCATTTTTCATCATTGAGTCTTTTCTCACGTAATTATTCAATTTGAGATATAATAATCTGATAATGACAAAAAAATAGTAGATTGTGCCTCTCAAATACAGAACATAATTACTAAAGTAAGGTAGTACCGCTGTAATATCGGTACATTCACAATATAAATTGATCGTACCCTTTATAACAGTGAGAATATTGTGAATCATTGAACGAGTCTTAACCTTGCTCTTAAATTTTATTTCTTTATTTGTTTTCATTTTCATTTTGTTTGTAATCAAAACAAAAACCAACAAACAACCTGTTTGAATACAAATCAATTTAATTTTCTTTTCTATTTCCAATCGTTTGTTGTTTTTTATTTTTTATTGTTTTTTGTATTTATTGGATTTTTAGCCACTTATACTTTCTTTTCTTTATTATACAAGAAATAAATAAACAAATCACAAATACGAATCATTATCATCTTTATAAACTAAAAGATAAGGGTCGGGGTTCATATAAAAAAATTAGGAAAAATGGGATGAAAGGATCATTCGTCCTCTTCTTCGTCAGCTCCAATACATTTTGGACAGACTGGCTTTCCTTCCACTGCGTAGAAAGACTTTCCTTGGACCGGCAATTTGCAATCCTGAGTTCAATTACATTTAGTTCAACTTTTCGAAAAATTTTCCACAGTGAAATTTAGTAATTTTGAATTGGTTTTTGTATCCAGAAGAAATCTAAACTTATACCATCACCATTACTTTTCCCTTGTATACCTACCCTGCAAACGAAACAATCTGGATGCCATTGACTGTTCAGAGCTGAAATGTAATTTTCCATTATAGCACGATTACAGGCGCCACATTTAGGCGCAAACATGTCGAAATAATCATCGCGACAATATGGTTTTCCTTCCCGTTCATGGAAGCCATCTTCGCCGAATTGTTTTCCACATTGGGCGCAGAAAAAGTGGTCCATATGCCAGGTTTTTTCCAGAGCGGTAACGCATTTCTGCAAAAAAAATAATTCCACTTTTAGTTAAATTTAGAATAAATTAGAAGTAAAACAATACATCTAAAATGGGGCCGTTACAATAAGCGCATCTTGGACTGAACAAGTTGTGGTAATCCGGTTCGCAGTACGGTTTCCCTTCCCGTTCAAAAAAGTTCCTGGTGCCCAATTCTTGGGTACAATGGGCGCAAGTAAAATGTTCCGGATGCCATGTTTTGCCCAATGCTGTAATCACTTGGCCTACAATTGGTTTTTCGCAGGCGCTGCAGCACCCTTTTTGGCTGGTGTTTACTCCTTGTCGGCTCATATCCGCCTGAAGATTATCAAGCATAGAATCTAGGTTCGGTGCACCCTCGGATTGGGTCGCTTTAGAAGGACGTGCGTACTCCTCTTTGACCTGGAATAGAACAAAACAATGTTTCGTTTAAATTTCTTTCTGAAAAAACGCTCTTAAATTGATCTAAAACTGACCGTGCGAGAGTGTATTTGAAAACTGAATTTCTGGACGGCGTTTCCGCGACGAGGTAGAGAATTAATACATTCGGGGGGGTCCCTAACGCGGCCAGATTCCCCCGCCTCCCGTGATTTTTGGGATGATGTGCCGTGCCAGATTTAAAATCGCGTCCAGAGAGCCGAGAGGAATGAGAAAAAAAAGACTTGAGCGGGCTGTTGAACATGTGGCGAGACGAGAAAACACGGCTGCTATTTGTGGAACAATTTTTTAGGTTTGTTATGTCACATCACAACTGGACACAGTTTGTTGTCAATGTTACGAAATGTCTTTATCGCCATGAACAGTTTTATAATTTTAAACCCTTGTGGAGCATTGCTTTATTGTAGCTAAATTTCTAGTTAGATCTGTTGTAATTGTTGTAAATCTACATACACTTCTCAACAATTGAAGTGGCTGTAAGAAGATAGAGATAATACTTGTTTCAAAATATGCTTTTATGGATGTATAATAGTTTTAAACATGATGTATAGCCCATTTCTTTTGTATCTTGTTTCCTAACCTGTAATGTTAAGTATATGAGGTTAAACGCAACTTCAAAAAATAGTGCTATGAAATATGAAGATTGGCTTAAGATGACGCTGCCTTAGGCTTGAATGCATTGAAAATGATGAAAGTGAGCTACAACTTAAGCTCAAAGTCCAAACACCATGAAAAAAACCTTACACTTTAGAAATAAACGGTTTTTCAAGTAAAATTATTATGTTATACTATTTCTAGTATTATACCAGAAGTGTTTTTTTGTCAAACTCTTAAACAAAATTTGTTTGCATGTCACTTACAGCAAGAAGACCTGCTGGTAGATAGCTTTGCCAGTAGAGAATTTTTTTTTTGTAATCTAAACTAGTTTTTCGTTCGTATACGTCTGACGATAGAATATTGGAATGGTGGGATACCGTGCCAATTTATTGACCTCAACTCCTCTTTTTTTGTGATGCATCAATGATTGATTTTGGTTGTTCCATTACACGGTAATAAAAGTTTCGCACAGAGATTAAAATCTGATTGATCATCATTAAATGATATTAATAGAACGGCCTTCTTATCTACCGGATATGAAATTTATCAAGAATATTTGAGCTCACATGTGGACATTCTAGACAATTCAACCGTTATTAGTTAATCAATGTGTTACAGTCAGTTTAGAAAGCTATAGTTCAAGATTATCAATGGTTTTATGTAATTGGACCTAAAACAGGAAGTTATGAAAATGTATTTTTTACCAATTTTGACATACTATTTCCTTTTTTTTTGTTAAAGGGCAACATTGGACTTTCTACTAAATCAAAGTCAAAAATTTAAGCAACAAAATGAAATTAGATGTTTCTTAGTAATTTGAAAAATTGGCTCTTATACCAGTCGAAAAACTTTTCGATCCAAAACATTACTTGCTTCACACTTTACAGCCAGAATTTAGTGTTTTGCCGTGAATCTATTAAATGATGTTTGTGGCTACCTACTATGACCGTACAATATGAGGTTCAAAATTTTGATTTAAATATCTAGATATAATTAATTTTCCAAAATGTTACTTTTTATCATATTGCGCAGCTAATATACTTCTATTAATAGATATCTTGAATATGTTCCATTTATTTTTATCGACATTAAAATTTTCCTTCAAATTATCGTTTCAATACGGTTATTTTCCTCGGGAAAAAAATTAGGGAATATTATAGTGATTACGACTACTGTATTTTGCTATTGTAAACGAGTATATATGAAACTTGGACATTCTAACTTTCCCTTAAGAAAAATAGGATGTCACAAGCTCTGCAAAAAATACATTATTTCAATTCTGAACTCATGAAATTTGTTGGTTGAAATCTAATTAAACCAAATTAGGAGAATAAAGTATTTTCAAGTACAGTTCAAAAAGTAGCATTACTGGGAACAACTAATAAAAAGAAGCATAGTATTTTCCAGTAAAAGCTTCAACTTTTTCTTAAAAAGTTGATGGTTCCATATAAATTATTGTCACAATATTTTTGAAATTTAACTGCAACAAACAGAAAAAGCTGAGAGTTATTTTAAAATATTTACAGCCAAGCATAAAAAATTGTTGGACGTTGTTTCGATGTAAATCATTTGGGAAATGGAGCAATCCAAAAATGTCCATAAACGATGAAATTTATTAAAATCCATTTAATCCCACACTTAACTGATCTTAATCTTTAAAGATTTACGTTTAAACTGAAACATTTAGAGCGATTACCCAGTTCGCTCAGTATAACAATAGCTTTTTTTTCACGTATCAAATTTATTTAATGTTTCAACATGAGTTTAATTATTTGCAATTTTCTATAAAACAAATAAAATATTAGATATATTTTGTTTTAATTTTTGTAGATATTCGGATGGTATATTAGTGTGAGGTGGTAAAATATCTCATTGTCAGTAAATATGAGCTTTAGAAGAAAATATTTCATATAAAAGTGTTTGATTATTTAGAGGTGCATAATTTCAAATTATTTTCAATTATACAGGGTCGGTCATAAAAGGGTAGTAGTACTAAATTTTGTTCTTTTAAAGGAACCCCCCATTTTTAATGGCGTTTTTAAATTCCTCGTCAAATTTTAAGAAAGGTTTGTGTAAGATGTCTTATCTCTAAAGTTTACCGTTTCCGATTTATTCCAAAAAAATTGAAAATTTTGACAGCTGCAGGTTTCCACGGAAATCGATCCTGTACCCTAACCAGAGACAACTATTGCGAATTTCGAAATCAGACTCCTGAGGTTTTAAGAGGACTTAATGAGCTACGTATTAACGTATTTGAATTTCAAAAATAGTTTTTCACAACCCCCGAAATATGCCTTCGAAATTGCGTAATTTCAAACGTCATTAACTTGCTTATTTCAAATGGAATGCTCCAATTTCCACGATGGTATGGTGTTCACAATTCAAAAATCTACAACTTTTGTTAACATAACTCTATCCCTAAACCCAACCGTTTATAAGTTTCCGAAAACTGCCCCCTTTTTGAGGTTAAATTCAATCTAAATGTTATGTATCTGTATTAGGTAATTTCGGAAAAGTAGTTTACAGGTATTGTCATGTAAAAGATAAACAGTGGTAATGTAAAAATTAATATTTGTGCGGTTATTTTATCAAAGCTACAAAACGCTGTTTGTCGAAATCAAAAATAAGGATGTTATAACAAAAATTAATCGTAGACCGAGAACCAATAAAACTGTTTTACAACTTAATTTTTAAGTGGTCATATTATCAAAATATGTTTTGTGACATATAGACTTTAAATAGATGAGAAATTTTATGTTACAGCTTGTTATCTGCATGGAACAAAATAAAATTCTTAAATTAAATAAAAGGGACCTAAATATACTCACGGACATCTTAACTGGACCCTGGTGGATGTAGCAGATCTACATAAAATGGAAACACCACCGATGTAATCTTTAAGTATGGTAGGTACCCATATTAATTACAAATTGTAACATCTGTGATGTAAATAATCCCAGGAGACATACCACACAGCAATTCTTCAAGGATCTCCTTTTTTTTAGGGTGGAATTCGCCTGACTTATAAAAGAATTTCTTTTTTCAATGAAAAATAAATGCATAATAAACATATTTATTAAAGATATGTAGCATATGCAGTGTTGTTCAAAGAATTGGGACCATTTAAATTATGATTAAGCACAATGTCATCCGTAAATATCCAAAAAAGTAAAGCAATATTTAAGTTTCGCTTCATGAATAGCCTTTCTATATTCACTTTTCTTCGATTATTAAGTGTATATATTCTCAAATTATATTAGTGAAAAACCAATCAAAATTTACATTTCGTCACCCTTGAATTATTTTATTCTAAATCACATTTTGATATTTTCGAATAAAATTATATAGAAAATTTTGGAGAAAATACCTTACTTTATATTCATTCAGACAATGGAATTATCTAGGTTTAAATCGAAGTTTTTACTAAATATTTATTCCATATACAAAATTTAGCAAATACTTTTCTTAGGGTCATTTGTATAAAGCAAGTTTATGAAAAGTTTCACCTTAAACTTGATTTAAAAAATAATTTACTTTAAAGGTCCATAGATAAACTTTAGTTTAACTAATTGGAAGTTTAACGATTCTTTCCAGAAGTGACCCTTAATATTTTTGCTCTATGATCGCAGAATTACAACGTTCTATGAATCAAGTCCGTCACATTTTGTTCAAAATCCTCTTTCCTTTTATATGATAACAAAATTGTGTTGTGGATATAGACTAATTATTTAATAAAAAATGTATAATATCTCATACATGTATTTTTCTTAAAATAGGAAAAAGTCAAAATTTATTTTTGACAAAACAATCATTATAAATTTTCAGTAAAATTCTTCAAAATTTATTCAAAAGACAACGGATTGCATTATTTTTTATGTATACCTTTATGAAAAGTGAACAGTTTTCATAATGCAATTCAAAAGAAATATAAAAACCTCAAAATCTCAAAATTGATGTTTGGGTATATATCACAAAATAATTCTAGGGTGACGATATGGAGACCCTGTATTTTAAGAACAAAGCTATAGTGGTTATGTAATATGGATATTTTGCTTTAAAATCATATCCGATTTCAGTCACTGAAATAAGTGCAAGTATTGAATAACACCTTTTATAATGAGCAGCTTGATTGTTTAACCCTTTCAATGATGGGGTCATCGAAAGGGCTCATATAAGGACATATTAAATAAATGCTTGGTGTACTAAATTCGGTATATTTTACTGTTGGTTGCAAAGGAAAAACCAATTTTTTATTCAAAATGTAACATTCATTTATGTCTCTACAGAAACAGAAATTATTTTTTTAATTATCATAATTTAGCTGTGCGTAATGATAGTAAAAGGGTGAGAACGCGATGAGAATAAAAAAAAAATCTACTCCTTTCAAATTGAAAACGAGTCTCTCAAACGATAAGTCTACGAGAAATACCTAAATGTGTAAAATTTTCATGGGAGAAACGTGAAAAGGGACTTTCTGTTGTTTTCTGTTATTGTTTTTGCTATGAACTGGCCACTTTCGGCAACAAGCATGAACTTTTTGTTTCTATTAAAGCAATCAAAAATACTAAAAGTCGCATATTGCCGATGTGGCTTCTGTAATCGCAAACTTATTGTTTCCACGACATGGCAATAAAATGGAAGATAACATATTTTTAGCAACAGCGGAGTACGTTGTGAAATTCTCAAGAAAATTAGGAAAATACAATACAAATAGTGGGCCGGACAAATCTGCAAGAAGATGAAGATGAAAGAATGATGATTTGCTTTTGGGGCATGTCAATAATACATAGTAAGGTTCAAAACTTTTTATGGATGTCTGCTGGTGAGATAGTAGTTTTAAGTTCTGATCTACCCTGAACGTTGACAAAGATAATATAAATCAAAAATAAACTAACGAAAGTTGCAACACATGACCAATTTCGGTCAGTAGACTAGTTCTTTGTCTGTTTCAACTATTCGCTGTATGCAATTCTAATTATGTAATATGGGGGTCAAATTATACTTTAATGTATGACACAATAGATTAAATTATTAAATTTTAACATATTTTTGTGCAACATTTATTTGTATTAATCGATAAATTAAATATAAAATGATGATGGTTGAAAAGTTTTGATTTAAAGGTAATAAATTTTGCTGATCCACTTCTTATAGGAAGTTTGAGTGTGAAATCTTTTTTTAAAGTAACTATTTATTTTAACAAATTACGAAAATTTTGAAATGTCACATCTCGAAGAACATATTCGAATACAAGGAACAAAAACACAAAAGTAGCTTTTATATTGTTCCAGTGGAAATCTTGTTTAAAAAATCGGGTTGTAGCCATTGTTAATTGAAAATCGTTAAAGTGAGAAAAAAATTTGTTGAATTTTTAGTCATATGCTTACTAGATATGAACAAGAAAACTAAAGTCATTTTATTAGTTTGTTGTCAATGCAGTATATCAGATTGAATTTTATAGTAGGTTTCTGTTGATTCTTCTTACACATTAATAAGAAAACCGAAATCTCTTTGTCTTCTCTTCAAAATGGTATACAGTATGTTTTTTTTTCAATAATTTAATTCTGATTAATAACAAACTGTTCGAAAAATCAAATAAGAGACGTTCAAAGAAACATGAAATATTGCTTCCGGCCGATCAGAACACCTTTTAAAACGATTTTTTTGTTGTTGTAACTGTTATAAACGTCAATACAACTTTTCTTATGAAAAATGGCAGACATTCGTAATATACTTCTTCGAATCTCTTAAGAATTAGTTTATTTTTCTTTCGAATCTAAAATCAACTGAGAAATTTGGTGGAAAAACAGATTCGTTGAAGGAACGGCGGAAATGAATCAACTAATCAGTTTGAACCAACTAAAATCTAGATCAACCTATTATCTACTTTTATTTATTAAGAAATTGATATTACAGTGTTAATTGTATTATTTCACAAAATGAATATAAATTTGAAAAAAAACAATAAAGTAGATAAGTTGTTGATAATAAAACGTTTCTATAGTTGTCACAATTCACTAATTGTAAGACATGTTAAGAAAAAAGTTGAATGTATGGTATTTTTATAAAAATAATTGAAAAACTTTTACAATAAGGTATAGTTAATTTTTAGAATATTGTCCGTTATATCATCAATCATCATTGGTATGTACGTCACTAGACGACCTACATGTGAACGGTGAATGAAACCATTATGTACATATGTAACGAACAGAGCCGAAATATACTAGATCTGAGGTAGATTCATTCAGTGATGGCGTAACAAACAACATGCAAAATATGAATTATAGTTAGTTGCCGTTTAGTGAAGACCGAGATTTAGTATGAATTAAGTCGCTTAAAACATAGGTTTTGAACATGTGTATAATGTTTTTAATAAGTAAAAACATGGCAGATTCCAAATAGCTCTTTGTTGCAATTTATAAATTGAGATATAGTCATGTTCGCATTCTGGTCACGCTTAACATTTCAAGCATTTGGGCAATGAAACTTTTTTATTTTGTGTTAAACACTGCAAAATTCAACCATTTGAAGCTTTTTTTGGAATTTCTCATAACAAATCGTTTCCTACGGCTGGTCTTTGGTTAGTTAACTTATTAAAATAAGTAGTTAATGAAAAAATAATTTTCTTGTTAAAATTAAGTGCCTAATTTATTAGAATACCTAATTTGAACAGGAACAAAAACAAAAGAAACAAAGAAGTGATAAATTTGGTATCGACCTATAAATATCAAATAGGAGGTGTCATTTTCTTGTGACTTTTATTATTAATGGTTTAATATCTAAAACATTTTCTTTGTTCCAAAATAACGTTTTTCCGTATGATCCACAGTCATTTTTAGAAAATCATTGATAATGTAGTTTAGAGAAAGTTGCCAAAACTCCTGTACTTGAGTTACGTTTAGACCATAACATACGTGTTTCGTACATCAGCCCAAATTAATTCAATAGTTTAAATAGACAATGGTAAAGTAGTAAACGTCCAGAGACCACTTTCTATTAATATTTCACTAACGGCATACATTTTTGTTTATTCGAAAAATTTTGCCGTCGCAAATAATTTGGAATTCAATAAATATGGTGATGGATTTTTTTTTAACCAATGCCCAGTTAAATTTATCGCTTTTCTTCTATGATAAATACATTCGGCGCCTCACTAAACGGCATCCGACTAAACATACTTGTGTATGGCTGTGTAAAATATAACATCGCAAAAATTTCATATCAAAAATTTCTGGTATGCATTCGCATTCAACATTTAACATGTTTTCGCCTACCTTGTTTGTAATAAAATATCAATTTTCTAAAATTTCAAATGTTCACCATTTATTCGAATTGAAATAAATTCACTTAATTTTCTCGTTAATAAATCGATTAAACCCCCGAATCAATTAAAATGAACTACTTTGAAAGACAGGAAATGACATAAATGCATATTAATCGGACCACACATATTTTTATGTATAAATAGTGATAATTTATGTCATTATCAGCTTACCTTAATATTGGATAAATTGGCCATAAGGTCATCGAGTTCCCTTGTAGCAGATGACGCATTTCTTGTCGTTTGCGAAGAAATCAATTCCGTCTCGCCTGGAAAACCCGTTTCGGTTTTTGTTTCTTTCACAGTGATAATCACTTTTTTAGGACCTTCGTATATCACGTCACTGCAACAACATTAGAAACTGCGTTAATTTTTGGATACTGTGTACCAAATTTGTAAACACTATAAACAGGTTAAGTCGTCGTCCTCTTACCTAAAGTAATCTACCACTGTTTCGCAAATAGTCGCCATTGCTAAAATTATACTAAAAATGGATAGAGCACTGTTCAGATGATGTAGTTGTCTTGAGAACCGCGCTTAAGAACTGACCACATACCATGAAATCAATTATTTATTTATTATGACTGAAAGTTGTGGGTAGATGTACAGGTCTTATGCTAATAACTACAGGTATTTCGATCTACCTCGCCTAATATAGGCAATATACTTGTACGTGTTCAATGTTGTTGAAGCAACTTTATTCAAGAGTTTTTTTAGGATAATGGATATAAGACGGTGGCACTTGCAGGAAATATTAATGGTGATGGACCCTATTAAATTTTAAACATAATATTTGGGTTATTAATGGCGCCCACGCAATAAACAGTATTAGGGAATAATTAATTGTGTGGAAAAATTTTTACTCTTAAATGAGAAAATACATAATGTTCAAAGGATTGTAATTAAACATAGAGAGTGTCGAAGCAAATCCGTTTCGAGCCATTTAAATAGGAATTTATATGCAAAATAAGAAGTATTGCTAAGGTTTTACATACTTTGTCTTCGAAACTTGTTTAGTGGCTTTGATTTAAATTGATGTTTGACAAAAATGGATTATTAGATAGGAAATATTGTTATATACGAACCACATCTCCGGATCAAATATCAGTTCATTCTAACTATAACTTCGGTTGTTACGGTAACATAACTGCTATCCAAAGTTTGTCAATCATTTTTTTTATCAAGGAATAACATAAAAAAAATTAAAACATATTTGGATGGCGTTATGCAAAAACCTATCAAACGACCGACATAATTTTCAAAATCAAGGTTTTGGTATCGTTGGATTCTTCTCGATAAGATTAATCATATGTCACCTTTAGTTTTCGAAAGTCTAAGTAGTTTATATGTATAATTTACCAATTACATAAACGCAGAATTATTATCAAATTATTTGACAAAACATGAAAAATTTTAAACACGTCCCATTGAATGCAACACACGTTCCAAAGCATAATTTATTCCTCAACACGTTAGCTGGGGTATTAAAAAATTCTGTTTTTTACTTCTGTGCGTTATCGGTCTCTGACGACTGACATTATTTAGTTATTTCATTTGACAGAATAATACTTTACAAAATTATTGCTATCTGTAACTTTTCTCGATGCCAAAAATAAACTAAATTAGATGTTTCGCAGCTGGAACAATTTTTTTAAAACTCGAAAGAAAACTACACTATTGATCCCCGGAGACCGATACCGTAGTCAACATATTAAAATACGTTTCAAACATTGAGCTTCTTCTGCGAGTTTTAATTCATGTGCATATTTATATCTTCTTAATTGATTGAAAGTGTCTATATCGAAGTTAGTGAATCAAGCTTGACCGGTTGAATAAGGAAATAAAAAAAACACATGAAACTGGAGTTGGTAAGTATGTTTCAATAAGTGTTTCATAATATTGCTTTGTCAATATTTCGAAACTCAACAAGCGGCGTTTTTCAATATAGCGACACATGTAGTGTCTCGTTTATCATGTTTCAAAACACTCTGAATATGTACCAAACCAAAAAATTAAATGAATGTCGAGGTTCAACTTAAGAATGATAGTAAGAAAAATATTTATTTCTTTGCATATTTGTAAACTACACACAGTGGGTATGGATTTATATTATATTTAAATATTTTGAATTTTAGGTTTAAAACTTTTAAAATTGTATCAGTGTAGATCTGTGCATTTACATTTTGATGTGTTTTTTTCCTGCAGAACAAGACAATTTTGGGAAAAAAGGAACTAACGTGTTTTTAATACTATACTTTTTAACATAGCACCGTAAAATCCTATTTAAAATAGCCAACACCAGGCAAATGTCGTTTTATTGTTCTTATGGCAAAACAGAAACTCGCAATAACAATTCTAGACTTAATTATGTTCAAGAAACACATGATATCCAAATTAGTTGCAGTGCCATCAGGAATCGATTACGGAAGAAAATTAGCTTAAGAAGTAAACGTTCTTGGAGATGTTACTCGTTATCCAGAGAGAATCACGCTGCTCGTTTAAGTTGACTAAGGGAACATGAAAATTGGCAATAGGGACAATGGGCCTTAGTGCTTTTCACAGATAAATCATCATTTCGATTACATTCAGACTCGACAAGAATGAGGGTCTGAAAGCAATTTGGTTTAGAGCATGGTCTGCAAAAAGATGGTCGTCCTCATCAACACTTTGTGTAATGCTGTCGATTGGAATAAGTTCGAACGGTATAACTAATCTTGTTTTAATTGAAAATTTTGTAAATGAACAATATATGGATCAAATTCTTGAATTTTACTTGTGCTGCTACATGCTAACAATTTTGGATCAAATTTTATTTTATGGCATTACAATGCCATCTTTATATCCTAAGAAATGTAAAATTCTTGGTAACTGAACATCCAATAGCCGTTATACATTAACCTACGCAGTTTCCTGCCGTGAACTCAATTGAGCAGGCATCACACATATTTAAAAGAAGATTTTTGTATGAAAATGCGAAAATTCAGAAAGAAAATAGTTGTCTACATCGTTAAGTTTTTGACACATATATACGTACTTCAAGAGGATTTAGATAATTAAACTCTGAGTATGCCAAGAAGAATTCGCGCCATGTAAATGCAAGGGGGACCATACAAGATCATAAAAAAATTATTTAAAAAATGACAACTTTAACATGAATGTTTTTGGAACTTTAAATAGATTTTTTTGCTTTCCAACAGTCTAGAATTTAACATATTCAGTTTAATTTTTTTGTTAATTATTTAAGTATATTTTATAATTCAGTTCTGAATTTTTTATGAACAAAATACACATGGAAAAATGTGGTATATTTATTTTTGAACAAGATGTTTTATTTAAATAACGAATATCCCTAGAACGGTAGAATTCAAAGTGGTATTCAAATTTTTTGGCAATGGAATCCCATTTTAAATGTCGAAATATATGACGACTAAAAAGTTATAATTTCGGCTTTCTTAAAAGAACTTTTAGAATGCTGTAAATACAATGTATTTATTTATACATGCCATGTATTTTGTATTAATATTCTATATTATATTAAAACTAAATAAATGACTTAAATGATTTAAGATTTGAAGAAAAATATAAAAAACACAAACTTTATCATGAAATCTATGACACTCAATTTTTATTATTTCTGTGACCGCAACTTTTTTATTGCGCCCCCATTTTTGGTAGCCAGCTACAGTTTGAATACCATGAAATATTTCTCTGTCATGCTTCATTCTTCGAACTATAAACATCTGTTGCATAAACATAAACGATTATCAATACATGAATCATTTCAGGACAATATAGTGTATGGACTATAACATACATATGTCAAGTTGGCCAAAAAACTGTTAACGAGAATTGATAACAAAAATAATGATGATAACACAGCGCATTACCATAACTTAGGATTTCAGATTACATTTCGACAAATCTGAATTTTTTAGAGAATATTTGCACGAAAACGCCTTATAACACCTTAACAATATTCTCTGAAATTTTGAGTTTATAGTAATAAACAAAGAAAAGAGAGCATCACTATTATTTTTGAACAACTTTGAAATGTTTCACTACCATTCATACACTTGTGTTTGTGACAGATGTGACGCGTCAACAGCTTTTTGTAACCTCTTCAATAATTCAGCACAAGTAATTTAGTTGGCAACAAAAAATGTCGAACGAATTATTTGTTCCAAAAATCTATCTAAAATGAAAATCGTAAAATAATTTTAAACTCTGTTAAGTCGCACCTTAACCTTGCAATGCATATTGGGGTTATGAGTGACCCCTACATATACGTCACACATATATGTAGTTGTGATATTTAGGTATACATTGTAGGGTTAAGGTAATAGTTTACTTTAAAAAAATTACAGCAAAAAATTACAAAGTCACTTCAATTAACAAAAGATTATATCGGATTAAAAAACTCTGGTGGTTTTTAGTTTTAGAAAATTATACTGTACTAACTGCTCAACTTTTATTCGGTATGCAATAAGGTGTTTTGATACCTGGGCCTGAAGTATACGACGAAACCAGCCTCATTATCAATGATAATCAAATATCTCTATTCGGTTTAAAGTAAAACTAAGTACTTAATTGATTTTTTAAACAAATTACAATAATTATAATAATTTGAAGATTTAAGAAATATATATGTATATATTTTTTTGGAACTGGGGAAACCTAATAAACGAGACACCTGTTGGACCTACTTCTGAAAAAAAAACAACCTTTTTGAATGCCAAAAAAATACAGTAGCGCGAGGAAATCCGTGCTGTTTGATATATACATGTATGTAAAAATATTCAGATTATATTTTTGCCAAGTATGCTAATTTATCTGTTCATCAAAAGTCCGTAGACAACAAATGATTGATTATATTTTTTATAAATATAGACCTATTTAAACATGTTAAATAAAACAACTATATTTACCCATGATCAAGTTCGTCCAACAAATCATCTACAGAAGGTCGATTATGGACACTTTGAGAACTGGACGGTCGATTAAGACTATTTTGGGCACTCGAGGGTCTCGACGAGTATGCAGGACTTCTACTTCCAGATCTGTTATATGCATCACTGTATAAGGCCGAGCCTCCTGCTGATCCATTCAGGCCATTTTCTATAAATAATTAATTTTTTTTATAAACAAAAAACAGTGAAAAATACTTTTATAATTGATTTCGAAATAGTTGTTACGATTAATGTTATTTTATTATTATATGCTGTTTTATTAAAAATTAAACAGGAAATTCCAAAATTCCAAGTGTGCATGTACTCTTACAAAGCTGGATTAAAAAGTTTCCCGAATGACAGTGAAAACAGATTAAATTCACGATAAGATATACGTTGTTTAGCTACATAAATATCTCATAACCTTGTACTCCAATACTTTGTAATCCAGTACCTTAAAATGGTATTCTTCCATGCCTACAAAATACATATACAGGGTGGTCGATTTCGTGTCTGCCAAATTTTAGGGGATGATAGAATACGTTATTTTGAGTCGATTGAACTAAACATATCTATATACCAAGTGTTGTAGTTTTTCAGTTATTACCATTTAAAGATTTAATTTTCCTATTAAGCCAATGGTAAAACACCTGAAGTTTTTTGCAATTTTTTTTATTTTCGAATACTTTTACCGCAGATCTTGTATCATTTCTGTAAATAATAAAGTATGATACAGTTTTTAAAGAAAGTATTCTAATAGTGAAGTATTTCTTAAAACAAAATGAACCACCCAATACAGGGTAGCAAAATTGAATGTAAAGTAGGTAATTTCTAATATTTAACTGGACTTATTTATGATTATTATTAATATGCTATCATCCTGTATGTTCTGTTATTATTTTATACAATTATTTTGAATTAATTTAATTTTTAGTTTATTTTTATTTTACCTATGAAATTACCAATTTTACATTGGGTCGTTCATTTTTTTTAAGGAATACTGCAATATTAGTGCAATTTCTCTAAAAACTTTATCATACTGTATTATTTACAGAAATGATACAAAATCTGCAGTGAAAGTATCCGAAAACAAAAAAAAATGCAAAAAACTTTAGGTATTTTACCATTGGCTTAATAGGAAAATTAAATCTTTAAATGCTAATAACTGAAAAA
>JABRWK010000259.1:43409-59048 GCA_013372445.1 Hypothenemus hampei | reverse complement strand
AAAGCTGGTAATTTTTTGGATTAAGCCTACCGATATGCTAAACTCATATACGAAATTTGGTTAAAAAATCTTAAGCCGTTTGGAATTTAAAAAATAAAGAAATGTCCTTTTTTTAAACTTTAACACTCTGTATCTCGGAAACGAAGCATTTCCGGACCTATGTTTATAGGAACTTTTCGTCTTATTTTGAGCCGTAGTCTATGTGGTAAAGCGTTGTATCATGAATTTCCGAACACCCTGTATGTAGTCTAAACTTTATGGAAACATGTGAATGGCACAAGGGAAAAATGACTTCAGTCCATTGGATCATTCAGTCCATTGGATTTGAGAAAAATCAAATTTAAAATTGACAAATGCCAATTGTTTCTTAGTATAGTGAATAGTTTTAACGCATATTTTTCAACTTTGTGGCACCTCAAACTGAAATTTTTAAAAAAGTAGACTGAGGTCGTTTTTTCCTTATGCCGTTCATGTTTATTTGAAGTAAGTATCTTCATTTTTTTTTTGTGAAAGGCTAATGCAAACATATTTCATAATTTGTGAAGTAGCAGAAAAATTCCATCTTACTCAACTGCAATTTCACAAACATCTTTATTCAATAAAGTGAAAATACATATCCACAACTTTAAATGTTTATAATTATTTGTATATTATTTACATCTCAAATTGACCCAAATGTAAAGAGTTAATTTTAAATATAACGGGTGTGGTCCGTATTATTTTTTGGGTTAAGGCTGATAAACAGAAACCTGGCCTGGTTGAATGTATGTATGTACCTATACTATAATTTTTGAGGTAATAAGAAATGATTGTAAATTTTTTAAAAATTAATGGGTATTAAAGCCCGTTTACATCTTTAGATTTTTTGTTTCGATTTTCTTTTCGATATTTTATTGTATTTATTTTACATGAAAATATGACGTGTCAACTATTCGATTCCGTTATCGAAACAAAAAATCTAGTAATGTAAACAGGCTTTTAAATGGAAGTATCAAATCGATATTTGTTAAATATATAAGGTAAAATGAGAAGATGTATAGTGAATAATGAAATTCTCTGGGTTTAGAATAGGATCTTCACACCCAGAATGAGTTCATTATCTATTTTCATTGCCAATGGTGCGTGCGCGTACGTCATAATTATAATTCTTTTTCTAAACCGTTAAGTATATGATTCACAGCATAATCTATGCATATTTGCAGTAAGCAAATATTCATGTAGGCTCAGAAATTTTAGTAACAAATTTTTTCAATAGAACGATATTTATTACGTCTGCGATTTATTTCTTACCAGTAGTTTGTTTACGCATCGATCGAATAGATACCATAAATGGGTTACTGTCTGATGAACCTTTTAATTTTGAATCTTAAAATAGTTATTTATGTTACATGCAACTGTCTTTGTTTCCTTTATGGCATTTGTGACAATATTGTTGTGTGTCGAAAAAGCACCACCAATTTTTGATGTGATGTTGTAACTTGTCATTTCTGCAATCAATAAAAACTTCTTAGAAGTTAATTCTGTATACATATACATACACAATTTTCCATTTTATCAATGCTTGGAAAGAAATGTGTTAATTCTGATAATTTGGGATTAACACATTTTCTTAAAATATTATTCTAAAACATGATATATTTCGTTATGAGGAATTAACATTTAAATTCCCACAAGTCAATCGCTTCAAATATTCCTTGTGGAATGAAGTGTGCTGCAACATTTCTGTGATGGATTCGTTTTTTAAAGCAGCCCTCACAGTTGCCTGATTCCATTGATACTTTGCAAGATATTCTTCGACAAAAGCATGAGAAATAAAAATTACTCCAAAAATCAAACAATTCTTTTTTTTTTTATTTCACTTGTGTTCTATTAAAACAAGAGTTTTGTTTCTCTATTTTTCGACAATTCTATATCACAATGTTACGTTTGATTTATATTTGAAGATCCCATAAGTAATATAAATTAATGTCTGGAAATCCTTATAGTGGTTTTTGGTAAAAATCTAACCGTCAAAAATCTAATGATCAAGCAAAAACTGATCAACATCTATTAATTTTCCCGTTTCATGAACAAACTACCTGCCAACTAAAAGTATTTTTAAATTCGTAATTTGAGATGCCAATAGGTTCTAAAAATAATTTCGAAATTTACTTAAAAATTAAGTTAATCAAGGACAATATTCCATTACAATCAATTCAAGTTGACCAACCACCTGTTGAATTAAACGAGGAATTTCTCCTGTTATTTAAAGTACTCGAGACAGTCCAAAAATTTTCATGCAACTATAATTCCGTAGCGTTTGCTAATTAGAAATTAAATTGAATCAGAACACTTTGAATAAATTCAAATTCAAAGAAAATAAATGGCATTTTCAAAATGTAGGAAATTTTAAAAATATCAACAACCACCTGCAGATCGGATTCAACAGGTTGTCGTTCTAATTTAACCGAAAAATACTTTTCGACTGCCAGGCATTAAAGGCGAATGAGTCACTCGTGCGTACCAACTCGATACAATTTCTGCGCGCAAAAAGGCTGAATTTGTTTTTTAGATCGGGACATTTCCAAATTTGATGAGAGCGAAAACTTGCGCTCCGGGCTTACCATTTTTGGGGCGATGAGACTTTTAGAAAAATGAAAACACGCTTTAAGCTAAACAGAGACAGGAGACGAGAGAGTAGACGATGAAAATAGGGGGGAAAAAGTTGCACACGACGCCACACACACGTACACAATATACACATGAAAGCGTCGCGATGCCGAAAATAATAAAACGCTGTCTGTTTTTTTTTTGAAAAATAATATTGAGATGAAATTGTTTGTAAAAGATCACCTGAACCTTATTCTATTTAAAGTGTTTATTTGATATGACATTCATAAAAATTAAATTTCAATTTAGCACCATAATTTCAAAAAAATATTCTATAAAAAAAGCTATTATATTTTATTAAAATTGCATTGATGCATGCCTGTGGAGCAGCCTGAAAGTAATCTTTTTCAAATTGAAGTTAAGCTAATTATTAACTAATCAGACAAAGAGATGACAAACTAAGAACGAGAGTAGCTTCGTGTTGGTTTTGATTGAATATGAAAGTACTAAGTGTGAGCCTACAAAATTTTTGTCGACAAGGTGGATGCGCCATCACACAGCTGTAACTGTTTAATTTAGTTTAGTTTGTTAAAATGTTATCGATCAATCATTTTGTATTTTCATTACCAAATAGAAATTGAACATTTAATACAAGTTTTATGAACAATAATATATAAAATTCAGAAAGAAAATTAATCATTACAACAACTCAAGTGATATAGATCTTGTTTCGCTTGGCCACAAATCGCGTGTTGTTGTATTGATAGTCTTCAGTGTCTCAATATGTAATAAACTACTGTTATGGCAAAGGGGACAACTAACAGTAGAGGTTAATGAAAAAAAATTCAATTTCTTTTAGTAAAATAACGCATCAACATTGAGATTATAGAGTATAGAGATCACTGTTTGTGATTCATATACACTGATGATGGAATAACATTGTGAAACCACCAAATATGAGTGAAGTGTAAAGTTAAAAAAGATCTAAAGAAATTGTTTTGATGGCATAATTGATATGAAATTGGTTGAAAGGAAAATATAAATACCGCAGTTACACAGATGATATTGAGCAGCGTGAGGCCACAGGTGATCAGTGTATTAAAATTTTGTTCAGAAGCAAGAGTCGTATTTATGTATATAACTTCAATTATTATATATAAGAAAGCATTCCATAATATGATACAAGATATGTTTGGGATAGGCATAATATTAGCGATGGCTGAGATCATGAAGGAACTCTCCGGGAAGTTTTCATCATGATTCGTTCAAAGCTGTCAAGACTACTGCAGCTGATTGATAAAGTTAATAGAGAAAAAGAAAATGAGGATTTCCGATTCTATTAATAAATGAGCCGTTAAAAGCCAGAGGGGTGTAAGTAAAAAATTGAGTTTTATTGTAGACAGACTCAAAACTGTCAACTCAGCGGGAAATTAATTAGACATACAAAATATTAGCCACATTTATGGCAAAAAGATGTAAACATTATTTTTGAAATTCGGTCACAACATAGATTCCTTTATCCCACATTTGAAACAGTTGTTATCTCAAATTCTCAATTTTTGAACTTGCACCACTCTGGATTTCAAAGGCTCAAATAAAAAAGCAGAGGACCAACACTTATGAGTATTTTAAATGCGCCATCAATGGCTGTCTCACTTATATCTCTGGCAGTTTTATTGTAGCAAATGCGAACAAATTAGTTGGTGCAATTACTTCGATTAAGTTTTATTATAATTGTCTCAATAAATTGTCATAATCCTCGTGTTCCCATTTTTCACATAGTGGCAATAATGATGTCTCATGCATCACAAACCGGTGAACGATGATTTTTTTGGAAATACCAGAAATCAAATCAAAACTATTAGGACTTTACAA
This sequence comes from Hypothenemus hampei, assembly GCA_013372445.1. Lineage (NCBI taxonomy): Eukaryota > Metazoa > Arthropoda > Insecta > Coleoptera > Curculionidae > Hypothenemus > Hypothenemus hampei. The sequence continues at coordinate 54,584 of JABRWK010000259.1, read as the reverse complement.
CATACCCTTTAATATGAAATATGTTAATGACAGCCAATAATTCGTTATACTTGCGCTAATTTGTTGAAACCTTGTCCAATTAAGCTTCAAGCTCTTACAATAGTGAGAAGAAAAAAATCATGCCGTAGAATTATTGTGTACCCGTCAAAATTTACAGTTGCAGCCTCCATTTGCTCTTTTTTTAAGAAATAAAATGCCAATCTCGAACTGAAATAATAGCATTCAGTGTAAAGTTCCAAAAATCTACATATTAATTGCCTTTAACGTTTTGAATCAGCAATTTTCTTAGACCCAATTAAACGAAAATAAGTCTCGTTTGAAAAGCAAATGTTAAAAGTCATAAAATGCTCTAATTAGGAAATTTTCCGGTTCTGTTTGCGCATTAGAGACTTTAAATTTGCTCATCTTTATGTTTCACCGAATATACAAGAGGTATTGATATACATATACATAGTTGACATTGATTATTTAGAAAACAAACATAAGTTTCATCAGAGTTTCACAGAATTTTTAAGAAAAAAAACGTGGCAGTCCGTAATGGTAAAATCTATACAGGATGTCCCATTAATAATTTACTTCCATCTAATTTCTTTATTTTTGATATTAGAAAAAAAGTTCAAATGGAAATCCCCCTTTATTATTGGAGTAGAATTTAAAAATTGCACAACATCGATTTCCACAGTCCCTTGCAGCTGTCAAAATTTTTAAATTTCCTGGAATAATTGGGCAACGGTAAAATTTAGACATAAGACACTTTATATACACTGATCTTAGAATTTGACGAGGAATCCAAAAATGGAATTAAAATTGGGGATGTTCCATTTAAAATAAAAAAGTTGATGTCACATGCGAGGGGATAGATCATGCCGGAGGAACAACAAGGCAATTTTTAAGTTTTACTCTAAAAATGGAAAAAGATCTTCATTTCAACTTTTTTCTAATATTAAAAATAAAGAAATTAAATGGGGGTAAATTGTTAATACGACACCTCGTACAAAGTAATAAGGGGTGACGAGATTTTTATTAAAGTGTTGAAAAAAATCGTCAAATGGTCTCTAGAATAATTTTGTTTTTCCAAGACAATATTATTAAACATATATCCAACATTGGTGTAAATAAACTTCATAACTTTGGATTTCAATTGATGGAACCCTTATTCACCTAACTTAGTTCTCCTTAAAATTATTGTCTATTTTCTAAACTGAAGAAACAATTAAAAATTACACCTATGTATGTACTGTCGGCTCCAAAAGTGGTCGACCACCCTAAGGGTGAAATTCTATTCCGAGCCACCGTTCATAGATATACTAATAAATGCCGACACACCTTTGATGTATCTCAAAATACCGACATTTTTTGCTACTGGTCTAAAAAGTCAGCGTTACCGACCAGTACAAACACCTGTGTCGCGATTTCAGCTTCTTAGGGTCGGTAAATAGATCAAAAGAATTAGAATTTTTTAAGTGGCGGTATTTTGATTTATGTTGAGTGTCCGTAAATGATTCAAAGAAATTGATTTTTGCAGCTGCATAAAAGTGAAGACCCATAACAAGCGATTTTATTTTCAAAGTGGTTAACCACTTTTGGAGCCGATAGTACATACATAAATTGTATATTGTAATTATTTTTTCCTATTTCTAGAATTCGTGAAACACAGTAGTTAGAAGTAAAACTGAAACGGGAAAGGTAAACAGCATTAAATTCTTTGGCACTACCTAGCGATTTTGGTATTTTGGAAATTTATGCGATTATTGAAAAAATAAGCAAATTAATTATGGCAACGTGTGTGTGGAATTTTAAACAATCGACTTAGTACACAGTGCTGAGTCAAACCAAGAAATTGTGATTGATTAAACTTCATAACTCTCTATTACTGGCTTGCTTTTTAAGTTCTTAAATATTTGTTTAATACATTTTCTAGACACAGTAGTGAATCCCTATATAAATATTTTTTAGCACTTTACTATTTCTTACAAAAAGCATTTCAACATAAATTAAAATGTTTTTATTTTAACAGAAAAATAGTAGCTTCTTTAAATAGCCATTTGTACACAATTCATCACAATACTTTTAAAGATAAGTTGAGTTAAAATCGGACCACTTGATGTTGATCAACAGGTTGTTACTGATCAACAAGTCGTTATACATACATATGTATGTATGTATGAAAGTATGTATGTATGTATGTATGTAGGTATTTTTAAAATCTGTGATCGTAAATAAACTCAAACAATTATATTTTTAGGGATATTATTTTGACAACTTTTGAAAAAGCTGGCTTAACCTTGATGGAAAATCTCATAAAATATGTAAGTATAACCTATAAAAATAAAAAAAAACAACACATTGAAAATGTACATTTGTTAAACCGATCGAGCAATAAATTCCACGTGCAATAAAGAAAACGAAAATAGTAATTTTATCATAAAGGTTTTCCAACTTCGCATCATTGCCAAAGGAAAATATACTATAATGCATGACCAATTTTCGACGTAATAGAATATTACAGATTCAAAATTGTACATATTATTTACCAGATTTCAATGCGTAATTTTTTACACCCAGAAATAAACACAAACGACCAAAAATAAACGTTTAAAAATAGACGTTACATGTCAAGACCGATTTCTACTTTAACCAGAACATTTTATTACCTTCATTACATGTAATGTTTATACAATTTTAACTCAATCTTAATTTAAATGACAAAAATTCAATTTATATAAATATTTTTGATACCATTCATGTTAAAAATTCAATAAAAAATAACATTAATGGTAAGAAAAAAGTCCGAAAAACATTTACAATAAAATTAATAACAAAAAATAAACAAATAGAATAATAATAATAATAGTAATAAAACGAAATTCTTACAAAATATAAATGTGAATTTGTTTTTACGGTCTACTTTGATATTTGCCTCAGTATCTCTGCTTGATTCACCTGTTGCTTTTACATCTATTTTCAACTGGGTTTTCGAACGGATTAACATGAAATTGTTACAAAAAAATTATGTCAAATTTCATTTACATATAAACCATTTTCGTGACTATTTTTAGAAATTCAGTCAGGTTCATGTTACTGAAATGTTAAAAATAAAGACGTGTGGCGATTATTTTATTCGCGCAAAATTGGGGCAATCTGGATTTGATTTTTCCAATGGCAATTTATTATATAGACTTCTGGAAGAAAAACCAATGTGGTTATTTCACAAAAACATATTTATTTTCTGTTTAGAATGGCAAAATAAGTACTATTGGATTATTAATTATGAAATGCCCGTTTTTCTAAACTGTTAAGTTTGAGAGTCAACCTTCACTTTAACGGTTCTTTTTTTTTAAGATTAAAAGTACATAATCACTTCTTGAAAAACATGTTTTGATATGTGTTATATATCGTTTTTGTATTTTTCACTGTTTTTAATGTTTTTACCGCGAAAAACATTTCCCCTGCCTTTTTTATAACATCTCAAAGTCACCCACAATTTCTTTTGATTTGTTTTTGTTCCGAATAATGCGATCCGGAAATTTTATTGTTAAAAATGTGATTAGAACTTAAACAATTTTTGGGCACATTGTTTTCTATCTCACTATGTTATAAAAAGTGCTCGATAATTTTGAGTCTTTTACAATTATTCATCCCATATAACCATGCTAGGTATATATCTGTGGTTCTAAGGCAAAACTTGATATGTCACTTTTTGCTAATTTTACAGGACGTCACGTTAAAGTTTTCTGATATTTTGCGTACTAAGCTTATTGTCGCTGTGTAATATTTATTTATTGTATTTTTTTGTAGAAATGTTACCTGAACAAAATAAGGTGATAAATACTAACTGATAATTGACTTATTATGTTTTTTTTTATTATGTAATTTTTAGAAAAAAACTGACATATCAAGTTTTGCCCTAGCGCCACAGATATTTGAAGTCAAAAGACTACATTTATACAGGGTGTTTCTTAAGTACGGTAGATAACTTTAGGAGCGTATTGTGCCGCTAAAATAAACTTTGTTATATAAACTATGGCTAAAAAATGCTTAGTTACGAAAATACAGGGTGTGAAAACTTCATTAAAAAATTACAATTTTTTTAATATTTCCAAAACCATTTGAGACATTTTAATGAAATTTTTCAGGGTTTGAGAGTTAGTAACGGTGCAAGTTTTACGCTAACAATAAAAACAGTAGCTTTAGTTTAACTAGTGACGTGCGGTCAGGCTACTCGCTGGATAATTTGAAAAAAAAACATAGTAAGCCGCTGTTCTTTTTCAATATATTTTTTTAAATTGCTTGTTCAATTTGGAAGTAAACAGGTCTATTGACTTTTTTTCGTAGTACGTACCATTTTCGATTAAAAAAATAAAAAATATTGTAGTACGTAATTGAATAGTAGTAATGTAATAACGACTATTCACGAATGAATACAGAGTCATTTTTATTTCTTTTATTATTTAACTACAAATACGCTCCCAAAGTTATGTACCGTACTTAGGAAACACCGTGTATTTCACATTGTGTAACAATTTCCAAGATATACGCAAAATCCATTTAAACTCCAATATTTTTATTTAAACTAAAGTTAAAAGGGTCACTATTGGAGATATACGTGATCTATCAAAGATTGGCCATGGCGGGACATTTATATGGTCATATTTTTTTTAGTAATTTAAAACGATGTATTACTACCTAAATATTTTTTTACCTTAGCTTGAGCAATACCATGTTAGAGTTGTTAAACTTAAAATTTAAGTAATTAGAAAACCTTTAACATATGTCCTTAATAACAAATATATTGTAAACTTTAAACGGAAATGAAAAGAAACTTATTCAAGAATTAAACATCACATAAGTTAGAAGCAAGGTTTTATATTACTATTCCTGCAATAATGAATGAACCATTTCAAATAAATCCAGATATTAACGAAGTTGGATCGATGAAAAATTCGGTTGGAACTTGTCTCAATTTCTTTACGTAAAGGCATACTATTTTTGCATAGGGTTACTGCATACGAAAAAAAATGAATATTTATTACATTCATAAGTATTTAGAATAATAAAAGATTAAAGATGAAGCGCTCAAACCAGCGTAACCAAATATTTATCAAAGAACGCTAATGTCTGTTTCGTGGTATATTTCTGGTATTGACATCTTTTATGATTAATATGTGGGATATATTAGATTTTTTTTATTACAATTTCAAAAAGTACATAGAAAAAAATTGAATATGTATTTTTTATTATCTTTTTTTCAACCACGCAATTAATTATTAAATTAATATATACAGGGTGTCTCATAAATGCCGCCTAATAGCTCGGCCACATTGTCAAGGAGGGCCCACTGAACGTGGGAAAAATCGTAGAAAAAAATCTATTCTAAAAAACGGCAGATTTATAACTGTTAAAAGTTGGAAACTTTAAGAGGCTTTAATGTACTAATTAAAGCGAATTATTTAATTCTCATCATAGCATATTGATTATGTATTGCCTATTAACGTGTTCAGTAAAAAAAAGTTCGGTTTTTGTTGTTATTTTGGAAAATAGCTACTTTCGTTTTTCAATCATATTGCGATGAAAAATTAAAAAAAACAACAAAAGTAGCTATTTCCCAAAATAACATCAAAAACCGAACTTTTTTTTACTGAACACATTAATAGGCAATACATAATCAATATGCTATGATGAGAATTAAATAATTCGCTTTAATTAGTACATCAAAGCCTCTTAAAGTTTCCAACTTTTTAACAGTTATAACTCTGCCGTTTTTTAGAATAGATTTTTTCTACGATTTTTCCCTCGTTCAGTGGGTCCTCCTTGACAATGTGGCCGAGCCATTATGCGGCATTTATGAGACACCCTGTATATAGGTGTGGCGCCGAGTTGCAAAATTTATTATGTCAATAGAAAATGCATTACTATAAAATGCAAAAATGTATTACGTGATAGTTATATTACATAAAACTTTAAAATTTATATGGTAGTTTAAATTTGTTATAAAGGGTGTTTTCCAACTATGTGTAAAAACTTTAAGGGTGTAATCTACTGTTTATTATTATTAATTTTTTTCATAGAAAACGTCTAATAGACATATGTATGTATGTTTACAAACGCTTTGTTTTTAAAATTCAGGGTGTTGAAATATATTAAAAATTCTTGATGGACAAATATTTGTCTATCAAGTTTTTTGTTGTATCTTGTATTCTTGAATATAACCCATGTGACAAAGAAATCTGAATATACATATGTATACTATATTGAACTATTTACTACAAGTTCGCATGCTAAAATTCAATTATCCAATTTGCACTGTTTTGGAAATATTTAAGAAAATCGATTTTTTTGTGACATTTCAATATTCCCTATTTTTAAAACAAAAGTTGAAGGCACATGTTTATTAGACATTTTTCATCTAAATTTAATCAAGGACTACGCCTTTAAATGTTTTACGCTAAATACGAAACATCCTGTATAAATTAGCTTGTAAGTGATAAAAAAACTAACCCTCATAAATTTTATGTATCCGAAAAAATATATAGAATTAACACAGTTTTGCTGGTGTATGAAGAACTTAAGTAGCTTTGAAACAATCAAATTGGAATTAAAGTAGTTCTGGTGAAGTAAAATTAACAGCATAAAACAAAATTTATTCCTTTTTCTAAAAATACAATAAAAAGGGAAAAGGTTTTAGAAAAATCCTAAGTCCCTAGTATTCTTAAATAAGCGCCACAGGTTCATCATCCCTTCATCTCGATTTTGAGCTTCAATATTATCTATAGCATTTTTATAAAATATTAAATTTATATAGGAGATTTCCGTCCAATCTGAGCCAAAACGTTTTTTTTAGAAATGTATCAACATCCTTTAATTTTGCTTTTTTAACCGGAAAACATTCTGGAAGCACTTCTGGAATCATTGCACTGAATTTTTTTCCTCTATTTAACATGGATCTATAAGCGCTAAGATCAATTCGATAGTTTACTTCACCTTAAACAGGTACAGCATGACCTCAATAACATTGTCTATTTGTCTGTCTCTTTTTGAAGTATGTTGTAATGTAACAAATAATGTCACATTTAATATGAAATTAGTCTGATGCGTTTCTGAGGTCTTTTTATAAAATGCACGGCTAAATCGTCACAAGCAGAATTATTCCTTTTGTGACTCCACGATGGACGGCTCAAGTCTTTTGGATGATATCTAAGTAATGACCAATGCATATTTCACAACTTAACAAATTATGCACAATCATCAGCAAACATTTAAAATCCTGTCCTTCGGATTTTTACTTTACCATATTCCATTGGGATATATCTGTTATTTTTTTACTACGAGCTTTAAGAATTACGCTACCTCTCATTTTAACAAACTAAATGTTACTGAACGTATATTAATGCTTGAAGATAACATAGAAAAAGCGAGTAAGTAAACAGAGCTAAACTAAATTTACACGAAATAAACAATGTATCGAACTACTTTTTTTGTTTAGCAAAATCACTTTTATGTGACATACATAATATACAAGATAAATTCTCTCCTATAATTGAGACACAAACTTTCAAAATGCATTTTGTCCAAAATTTCCGATTTTGTTCTAATAATAGTAAATGATAATTAAAATTGACACATATCTTTTAGTCATACTTCGCAAATCCAAAATGTATCTTGAGTTCTTTAAATTCATCCCAAAAAAATTACCAAATATTCAAATTTCATTTTGTCCGTCACACAAGGACAAACAAAATGTGTTTTGTCTTCGAAGAAATAATATTATTTTTATCCTTCATCTAATATAATATTTTTTGCCTGGTTGGCCCCAATTTTGCCAGAAAAATTGTTTGCAAAAAGAAAATGATAATGGTGCTGATAGGATAGGTTCTGAAAGTGAAGCTAAGCTGGGTGAGTGTAACAATGATGATGGTGGTATGAACCCATGAAAAAATTACGCATTTCTTGTAGTTAATACGTTCATTACTTGTTGGTTGTAATGTTATTTTTATAATATGCAGCACTATATTCTTATTTTATGAGTTTTTTTTGTTCTAAATTTTCAAATAGCATTATGGCCATAAAATGTTAAAACAAATCGACTTTTGTCCACTATGCAAATCAAAATGAATTTAAGTTCTAGCATTTTCTAATTTTTTTCGACAAATGCAATGGAAGATTTTCAAAATTGGAGACATTGGTGCAATAACCGGGCAAGTCCATTTTCGGTCGAAAACGAGTTTTTAATTTTAAGCTACTAATAAGTGTTCCGCGCATAGTTTGGTAATAGCATAGTTGTAACAACTGGGTAAATCCGGCTCATTATATAAGAAATAATACAAGAATACAAGAATGCAAAAATCAGGTAAGTCCTGATTTTTGCACCAAATATTTTAGAACATTTCGGCGCAATAACTGGGTAAGTTCAGTTTTGGTAAATGCATATTAAGAAAACAAAAAATATGAAAATACATGCGTTAAAGACGTAACAAATTTTGGACACGTTTCTTACACCAAATTAATTAAAAAAAAACATAGAACAACAAACACACATTTATTCGAAATAATTTAAATAGAACATTTTTTTAAAGAATCGATGAATCGGTATCTGGGTTCTTCTGGATGCACCATAGGTCCATCAAAGACTTTTTCATTTTGTACCTTTCCGAAATTAGCTTCATAATAAATATTTTCTATCTGCTGCTGGTACATATTTGTCTATCAAGGTCTTAAGATCCTTAAACTTAGCATCTTTCAATGGCAACTCACTGTTGTAAGCCCTTGTTGCCGGCATGCTGAATTGCATTTAGCCTTTTTTTTTAATAATACATTTCAAAGAAGTTATCGATTCGGTACTAAAAGAGCATTAAATAAAGTTTTCTTTAGAATATTCGAAAATTCGATATTTTAAACTATATATGGAAAACTTGTCTTTCTTCGTGCCAATGATCGATGGAAAAAAGAAAGTATTACACTTATTTAATTTATATCGAAAATATATTATGAATTTATTTTCGAAAAGGTACAAGATGAAGAAGTCTTTGATGAAGCTAACGGTGGACTCAGAAATAACATGATACAATATCGATCTATCGATTCTTTAAAAAAATATTATATTTAAATTATTTCGAATAAATATGAGTTTGTTCTGTTTTATTTTTAATTAATTTCGTGGAAGAAACGGGCAAGTCCAAAATTTGTTACTTCTTTAACGCATGTATCTAGACATATTATCAAATTTTATTTCTTGAGATTTTTTGCTCAAAAAAATGAGTGAAATAACCAAGCACAAAAATTAAACATACATATGTAACGTGAATAGGGAGTAAAACAGTTTTTCGTGTTTTCCCAACATTTACTAAAACTAGACTTGCATCAAGATCCTCAAATGTAGGTTATATTTTTATTATTATACTAGTTATTTTTTTAAAACTACTATTTTTTCCTTAATTATCAGAAAATTTAAATTGATTAATTGTAAAGCAGGTCTTTTCTACAGTAATTTTTTTATTTTTGAAATTTTGTCTTTTGGATAAAACGTATTTTGAAAGTCTGCTCCTCAATTAAACAATGTCATAAAACTTCGTTAAAATTAAAGAATATTAATTACGTTAATTATACAATCATAGATGGAGTATTGGAAAAATATTTACAATGAATTAAACGTGCTTTGTAACCGGATATGATTTTTATTAGTAATTAAAAAAAAAAAAATAAAACATTGTTCATGTCAGAAGAAAATTGAGGAACAAAAAATATTCCAAGTCATATTTATGTATTAAAATATTATAATTTTTCTTTCGTCAAATAAGACATTAGTAGATTTTCACAGAACATTTGCAAACTTAATTTTGCCAATTTATTTTTGGCCACGAGTATATTTCTAATTAGATACAATTTAGCTAAAAGATGGCAACACCACCTTTACAGTATTTTTTCAATAAAATGGATTCAACTGGTTTTGTAGCTCAATGCCAAACCATGGGACTCATTTGTGGTTTTATGAGATAGTAATAAGAAACATACGTAGTTTTTAAAATCTGCCAAATGTGAATAGTACAATGTTATTAGATATGTTTCGCATTTAGAAAATATTTCCCAAAATAAAGAAAACTATTTGTTATTTTTAGAAATAAGATATTTTATATTAAATGTTTTACGATATACATATTAAAAATTCATTATTAATTCGAATGTTAGAAATAACATACAAATAGCAGGAAAGCTATCATTTTTCAATATGTGGCATCTGTGCAGGAGAAAAAAATCCAGTCTCACACAAAGGCCTATGTCAAACAAGTTATAAATCTATCAACTGGGAAATTCATATTTGTCTGTATTACTAGCAAGAAAAAGAAACTTTATTTTTATATAGACCTATCACTAATTTATGAAATTCGAATAGCAATTGATGTTGGAACGCAGCATTTTGCGATATGTAGGTACTGGTTTTCGCTTGAACTGATCTACGATCACGAACATACATGTGATGTCAGAGCCCAGGGAATTTAATTTTGGGGTTATATGTAGGTAAGTTTTTCCAACTTTTTGCAGGTTCATATGTAATATAAAATATTACATAATATGTAACATTATATACCTGCTCTTTAAAGTCGTATTTTAAAAATATTAAATTACACCAAAGTGAATACCCTATTACGGCAAAAGTTCATTATAAATATAATTGGACAATAAAGACAACCCAATTTTATTTCGAGACAATATTCGGCCACAGACAGCCAAGAGAGTTTGCTAAAAGTTCAAAAATTAGACATAGAAACTCTTTTTCATCCGTACTTCCCATACGATTTGAACAACTAAAAAAAATCATTCCAAAGAAGCCGTAAACGTATCTTTCGAAAATTCCGGCATAAATAAGGTAGTAATAGAGTGTCGACCGGCTTAGACCCATATATTGTTTAACTAAATTTTCTCTTTGTTTAAAATATATATACAGGGTGGGCTATTAGTGCGAGGAAGTAAAATACAGGGTGTTCGGAAATTCATGATACAACGCTCTACCACATAGAGTACGGCTCAAAATAAGACGAAAAGTTCCTATAAACATAGGTCCGGAAATGCTTCGTTTCCGAGATACAGAGTGTTAAAGTTTAAAAAAAGGACATTTCTTTATTTTTTAAATTCCAAACGGCTTAAGATTTTTTAACCAAATTTCGTATATGAGTTTAGCAT
>JABRWK010000259.1:23342-36249 GCA_013372445.1 Hypothenemus hampei | reverse complement strand
AATTTGTAAGATCAGCTGAAAAATGTGTTGAAGTAGGAGGTAGCTATGTAGAATAAGAATATTACGATTTTAGTTATTGTTAATTATCATTAGATTATTAGTTTATTTGCCATTATTTTTGATTAATTAAAATTAACAAATTTCGTAGCACTTAATTATTTTAATAAAAAATAAATGTAAAAATGCATTTTTAAAAATAAATAATTGATATTCTAAATTTAAGTTGGCCTTTTAATTCCAAACAACTTTTCCTTAACAATTTTTTCTGTATTTCAAAAAATTAAGGCACTTTACTCTTGGTACTTTTTCACATTTTCTAACTTTTCGGCAACCCTGTATAAAAATCTAACAATCCAACATTTTCTATGATAGTTTGAGCATAAGCAGAATTTTTTATCAAGAGTGACTTTTTCTCGAAAAATGAAAGATAAAAAAATTTTTCCTATCGTCAACCACATCCGTGGACACACTGTATAATAATAGACCTAAAATTAACCCATTTTTTAAATTCTCTAACAATAAGTTTGCTTTGTGTGTTCTTTCCAACGCACATATCTATATTTCGATAATTAAGCTGATTCCTAAACCAATTTTTTGATAAGTTAATAACTTTTATTTTGAATATTAATTATAAAAATTTTAAAATTTAAATATAATATTAATTATAAACTTATAATCGTGTAAAAAACATGTTCGTTAACTACTTAGTTTATTTATATTTGGAACAACAGTTGGTATAGATCGATTTTCCATGGAAATATCTCTGATCTGAATGCATCTCAGACTAGGTCCTTTTATAAACAGTTTTATGGTTTTCTAGAACTCCCTATAGAGTAAGAGTGCAAAAGAAATAGGAAACACAAACAAATGAAAATTGATTCCTTGACTTGGTGAATTAACTTTTCTTGAAAAAATTTTTTTTTTGTAAACACGTAATAAAATTACTCAGAATATGCAACGTTGCCCAGTTATATAAATAGAACTTGAGCCGCCATCTATATTTCGTATTCAACTGCTGATTATTCCAGATATTCGAGAGATGTCGCCAGTACAACAATTAAGGTAGCACCTAAATATGAAACCTTAATAACAAAGATAAATATATTTTAAAGGACATTCAAAACACCATTAATTATTATGTAAATTATAGATAAATGATGTTTTAAAAAAGCAACTGGTTGTTCAAAAATCATCACACCTCTCTCATGTTCCTGATTGCTTTTACAGGGATTGTCATAGATATAACAGAGTTCTTCAATTTCAGTTCCACAAAAATATCAAAGGAGTTTCATCTACCACATATTCCATTTTCCAATTTCCACCAAAACTAAATATCAAGTATGAACAAAATATGAGGTTTCCCAGAACTACCCTTAACTTTACAGTCTGATGTTTTATCATAAATCATCGTCTCTTTCTAAAAATCATTGTCCACTGTTAAAATTACTTCAACAATTTTTTGTGACCACAATATATTTTGAGGTGATCTATTCTCTACTTTTTGTAAAAGAATATTTTGGCGAATCGACAATCAAATTTTGAAAATCCTGTCTTCAATCTAGGATTTCTTGAAAAATATGATAATGTCTCAAAAAAGTGTCATGGTGAAGATCTCTAGCATAGAACAGCTTAAACAATTTTCATTCTTGAAACCAATAAGTAATAAAAAAATTGCACATGCAGAGTATTATATTTCAAATAAAATTATATTTAGTGGGTACAGTAAATTTTTCGATTATTATTATGGAATTTCTATTTTAGTGGCAAAAATAAAAAAATTCAATTTTCGTCACATCGCATTAAGTACTTTTTTATAAAATTAAAGGTGACGCTAAAATATATTTTCTTTTAATACACTTTCAAAGTCAATTTTAAACATATAGTTTCACAGCGTCAATAGTTTTTTTAGAAAAATCGTAATCGTTAACTCTGTATCAATATTTATTTTTAAAATACCGTTTACGATCGATTTACCAGATCGTAGCGTTGTTTATATTACCACAATGACTCAATGTAAGATTCGTTTTTAGCAGATAGCACTTTCCATTGCTACTGCAAACTTACTGTATTGACTCCATAAGCTTGGACCTTTCCCAAAGAACTGTCAGAGGTTGGAGTCTGCCTGCCACGAGCCGAATTTAACGAACCATAACCGGAAGTCACTCCACCCGACACGGTGTTTTGTAAATCGGCCAATAAAGCGTCTGAAAACGAAAAATAAAGCGTAAAATTTTTAGAAACGTGTAAAAGTACCTTATAATAATTATAATTATTGAAAGATGAAATTCTAACGTGGAAAACTTTTAAGAAAGACTACTTTCTAGCACTTTTATTTTGCAACGCAAATCTGCAGACACAAAAAATCAGATAAGCCCGCCATTTCATCAGCGATAATTCTACATCAATTAATCTAGCAATAAGCCAAGCACACTGGACTAAGATTATTTATGTATAAATTTTAATAAACAAATCTAAATTTAGTTTTACAAAAGTAATAAACTGACTATTTATGTATAGATGCACTGCATTGCTCTTCATTCTTTATATATTATAATATTACATATAAATCTATGATCGATGGGCTAAAGCACATAAGTCAGTATTAACTGGAATAAATTAATTTAAAATTCGGGGATTTGTTTTTTGGAAAAATGCTTGGAAATATATACATATTATGTATATTTTTTGTACGTATATATTTATTTTTTATATACTATCTAGTCTTTAAATTCAACTGAAAAACATTGTTACTAAATATTAGTAATATTATTGTATTAAACTTGTGAAACTTTAAAATCAATGAATACAAAATTTATTTATTTTCGCCTTTTTTGGTTTTAATACTTTTGCCTATAGTATTATTGTAAAAAAAATAGCTAACTTAAAAGTTGAAATTTCGTTTAAAAGTTTACTAAATGCAAGAGTTTTTCTAAAGAAAAAACATATTTTCACTAACAAAATTCTAGTGATACGACTAATGAGAAAATACTACTAATTCTGCTTATTGTTACATTTATCTATTCATATCAACAGTTTTAGAACGTTTTTTAAAACTGATGCATATCTGCTTTGTAACAAATTTCATGCTTTTTCAGGGTGCATTGTCAAATTAGAACTATCTGTAAAAATAACAGAAGTAGTACTTCTGGTTTTATAGAAAAAGTTTCAAAATTTTGTAAAATCCAACTATGTTCAGTAACAGAATAATTATGGATTCTTGAAAAAAAATGTAAGAGACTTTTTTGTTGCAAATTACTTGTATAGTGACCTTTTAAAATTTGGCAGGTTTTATAATAGACACCTCTGTATACCATTAATATTTGAAAGTTTTATTGAATAATTTATGTATTTGTATGTTTTTCATTAAAACAAAATTCGTACAAAGCAAAAAGGTATCTACGAAAAGTAAAATTGAAAAAGGATTGTTAAAAAAAAAAGAAAACGAGCTTGAGGTATAACCTTATTATAAGGATCTCTTCTTACCAAATTCAATAAATTCCTCATATGTAGACAATGACGCACTCATTATTCACTTATAATAGATATTAATAAAGCAGTCGTTCACTCACTAAACTATACCTCTGTACATTCATCAGAGGGTATTCTTAATATGAAAAACTGAATGAAAAGTATGAAAGGAATGTTCGAATGCCATTCACTAATGGAGGTAAGAAACAAGAAACACAAATGGAAAAGATAAAGAAAACACGCAACGTGAGCGAGAAATAAATTTCGTTGAAATATTTTTGTATGTTTATGTCGCAGTACGTGTCCAGGAAACCTCTTATCAAATTCGCTAGTATAGATACTGTTTTGCAGGAAAGGATTGTGTAAAAAAATTTTATTTCAACATTCGTTTAATATTTAACTGTAAAAGGTGGTCCATGGGTATGAAAAAAAAGGTCTATATTGTTACAAGTTATTACAACATGTGGTTTATACAATTTATTTCCAAAATAATTGTCAATGAAAGGTAAATATAGAAAATGCTCTTGATATTCTTTTTTATAGGTTTTAGGTTCTTTCTATTCAGTCCACATATAAGGAAACTACCCTTCAGGCCTTCCACATTCCAGCAACATAATGTAAAGTCCTTTATTGTTTAAATAAAAGTTGTTTTTTGTTGTATCCTATTTTCGATTATTTCGGTTGAAATCTAATTTTGTATTGAAGAAGTTCAAAATATGTGTCAGGATTAAATTACTTCATATGAAGAAGTGACTCGTCTAAAACCAACCAAAAAACATTCATTATCTGTTAATACCAACTAAACCAAACCAATAAATTCCGGTTTCTGTACATTTTGATAATATTTTGTGTGTTTTCATATATCAATAGTAATAAAAATATGTAACTTCTGTCGGGAAAAATGTACATTAATTGGAAAAATAAATGTAGAAAAAAAAAAAACTAGAATTTTTGACTATCCTGTTGTGAAATATCTTAATTTTATTAGTACACAACTGAACCTTGTTCAGACGAAATTTTAAAGGCATTTTTTGAATAAATATTTTAATTCTCTTAAATAATTTTTAGCTATTCTTCGAAAATGTTCTAATTTATAATGGTCCAATAAATAAATACCCCATTAAACAACATTGCGTACGCGCGAAAGCAAATTTCAGTTCTTAAATTTAAAAAATTTAAACATTCATATTGTGTGAATGAAATGCACTGAAATTTTAAAACTTTAATAATGGTGTCCCTCTAAATACTAAATTAGGTCGAGAGATTGCAAAATGTTATCAAATACCTTACATAACTTTAGCTTTAATTTTACTGAACAACCTGTATAAGAAAAATTGTTGACAAAAAATAATATTGTATAAACATATTTTTTTATTTCAATGTCAAGGGTTCTTAAACATGATATTATTTATTTGAATCGTTAATTCATCCGTTTAAATAAAAGAAAACGTGACATTCTTGAGTTTAAACACTTGTACTATTCATGCATAAATCTAACAAAGCAATTTGTCAGCCAGGTCCCGCAATTTCAGCGGTGGCTACCAAATATAAGTTGAATGAAATAAATGCTTTCAATATTTTTTTCTGTTATCATTAAATATACAAGGTGTTACAAATTAGTAAGTCAATCGGTTAACCAGAGATTTTTTGGTTGAAAAAAATTAGACTTTTCTTATGCCACTTTTTCTGTCGGCTTTTAGACTCAGTATACAGGGTGATGAAGTTAGTAAAAAAAATATTAATTTCTTTAATGACTTCGATGTTTCTTAATATATTTTCTTGAAATTTCGCAATAATGCACAGTTCGACTAGACGCTCTTTTCCTATAATTTGGATACACAAATTGTTAGAAACAATAGGGAAAAGGAAAAGTCATGTATTTAAATTATACAGGGTGTTCTGATTTGTCTCCGACAAATTGAAATTGGTGATAGATCTCATCATTTTAAGCAAAAAAGTTCATATGAATATAGGTCCGATCTCAATCGGTGGCGGAGTTACAGGGTGTTAAAATTTAAGAAAAAATTTAGTTTTTCTTTTATTGAGCTTGATCTACTGCAGATAGAGCTTTCACATTTTAAATGCGTATTAGGTATTAGGGGTTACTTAATATGACACTAAATTCTCTACAATTACTCTACAGGGTGTTGCATTTTCTGAGGTCTTTGTTCATAAAATCATTTAGAAAAATTTACTCGTACACCACTGGTGAATTTTTATATTTTTTTTAACTTCTCCAGTCTATTACGTAAATTTTGTTTCCCTTAATTTTTAGCGAATTCTGTTCCGTTTCCTCAGAAATTAATTCATTTATAAATTCGGTCAAGTCAAATCACCAAGGCAGTTCAGAAAGATAGGATTTCCTGTGTAATCCTGTAACTCCGCCACCGATAGAAATCGGACCTATATTCAAATGAACTTTTTTGCGTAAAATGATGAGATCTATCATCAATTTCAGTTTGTCGAAAACAAATCAGTACACCCTGTATGTTTCCTTATCTTAATTTCTTCGTTCTCGTTGAATTTTGATTTCCCGATAAATTTAAAAGATATTCTACTTCAATGCCTCCTAATACCATTGCCAATTTGTATTGATATACCATATTGGCATATAAAATACCTAAATAAATAAAAAAAAAAAAAATGCGAATTGTAGTTTTTCGTTACTAAAGAAAGCTTAATAAATACGTAAATGTATACGTATTAATAGTATATTGCAACATAGTAAGTTGCAAAAAAATTTTTGTTGTTCATTATTTCACTATGGTATTTCAATACAAACTGGCAATGGTATTGGGGGGCAATAAACTGGAATACCTTCTACATTAAACGATAAATCAAAATTTGACAAGAATCAAGTAATCAACATAAAGAAACGGCTAATGTAACTAACAGAAAATTCACCATGGTGTACGCAAAAAATGGAGGGGAGAAATGTATATATAAATGACCCTCATTTTCGCTACACTTGTTTCAAATTTTTTCACCCCAATTATCGGAAAGCAGTGCCTAGTCGAATTGCACATTATTGAAAAATTTTCGGTCAATGTTTACTTCGGCACTTTTACGATTTTTGCGATTTTTTTGCAGAATCCATTAGAAACCACCACATCGATGATGTTTTACCAGTTTTTATCTTGCGTAAATGAACAACTTTCTTACGGGACAGGGAAGCGTATCACATGATTTTTTGGTTAGATTAGTTTAGGTTAGGTTTGATTTGGTTAAAAACACACTAAAACCACGTTTTAGTTATCCCACTCAGCATACGTTCGTGTAAGACAGTTGGATGTAAAAAAATTTCGAATCTAAAAAAAACTATGAAGGAGGCATTTGCGCGCGAAATATATTTATAATAGAAAAATTGCTCAAAATGACTTTTAGAATAATTAATAAATATTAAAAAATCAGAACTATCGGAAATGTTGGGGTTATATGGAACTTTTACCCTCGTTTTTGATGTCAATTTGGCCATCGTTGACCATAAAGTTGGGCTTTTGTAAAACTCAATTTCAGATTTGAGACTTTTTCACTCAACTATACATGAAAAATTCTAAAAAATCTTCAAAAATAATTATTTTTATCTTATTTTACCTCACCCAACACCCCTATTCGCTCCCCTCTCCCGTAAGACAGTTATTCATTTGCGCAAGATAAAAAGTGGTAAAACATCATCTATAAGATGGTTTCTAATGGATTATGTAAAAAAAACCGCGAAAATCGTAGAAGTGCCGAAAGTAAACATTTACCCTTGTATACTGAGTATAAAGCCCTAAGGAAAAAGTGACATAAGGAAAATCTAATTAGTTTTGCGCAAAGAATCTCTAGTTGGCCGATTGGCCTACTAATTTGTAACACCCTCTATATGAGAATATTTCAAAAAAGTCTTGAAAAAAAAAACCTTAAAATGAAATTCGATTGATGTATAGTAAAAGTTGCATAAAAAGATCAACTATTAATTCCTTTAAGGTCATTTCAGACAGTCAGTGCAGTTGACTTGCTAGTTATCCTATTTGTGAATACAAAAAACTAAAAAATAATCTAAAACTGATTCAGAGCTATGACTCGATGGATTTGCCAACATTTTTAGGTGTCAGTTATCAGTTATCCACGATTTTCGACCTGGCCTAGGAAGTAAACTGAAACTAAATGGACAACTGAACTGGCAATCTAAAAGGAAATTTAGCGCGGTTTGAAATTGACTCGTCAGTTTGTCAGTACTTTCTAGATTTGGTGTGTCATTATTCTTATGGGAAATAGCCTTTTCCTTCAAAAATTGTTTTTTCTGTTTTGTTATTAATTAATCTGAAAAAAAAAACTAGTCTTATTAATTTATCTAAGGAAGATGACAAACTAAAACCGAGAGTAATTTGTTTTGATAGGAATCAAAAATGACAAATGCGAATTCTCCTCAAAAAACACACGATCAGTTGAAAATGACCATTACGCAGTTGATAACTGTCGTAAATATTAATGTTTTATTTGATTATCAATGATGTCGGTTGTTTTCAATAATTCTGTGTTATTATTAACAAATAAACAGTTATATTACAATAAAGATTTATTACAAAAATATACTTTACAGAACCACAGTACTTTTATATGTTGTTAAATAGTTTTTCGTGAATATACAGGACAAATAACTAAATCTCATCAATTAAAATTTTGGACAATCTGTGTACAATTGGCTATTATTTCATAGGTCAAAGGTTGTGTTACCCGAGATGCTTCTTAAAATATGTTGAATGTGACCTTGTTATTCAACGATAATTTTCACATGCGTCAAACAAAATTGTTTTGTTTACGTTTTATATTCAGGAGTATTAATTCAGTATTCCAACAAGTGTCTAGCAGAAAATATGAATTTTTTTAATAAACAATAATAATGCTTATTTTCTTATTACTCGGTGCCTTGATTTTGATTTTAGTATATAATTTCATAAAGGTATATAATCATTATACTAAACTTGGTATAAAGCAACCTAAACGACCATGGCCAATTTTTGGAGATGCATGGAGAACGACTTTCAGAATAATGAGTTTCGGTGATTTCGTTTATTGGATTTATAATGTTTATGACAAATGCCGGTAAGAATACAATTCTTTGCTATTACTTGATAATCAAACCATAATCTTTTCTTAGATACTTGGGATTCTTTCAACTCTCTTTTCCAACATTTGTTGTCAAAGATCCAGACCTAATCAAAGACATTGCAATTAAAAATTTCGATCATTTCACTGATCATCTCGCGATAATTAATTCTGATGAGGAAATATTTGGCAAAAATCTTCTTTTTATGAAAGGTAAGTCACTAATTTGTAGGTAGAACATAAACCGCATATTAAGTTAAAATAGTTATATCTGATAATACATTTTCTAAAATATAACATACATCCTAATTTCTTTAATAAATTAAAAAGATCACGCCATACATGGATTGATGAATTTTTTAAATGTAACACGAATACAAAAAGTAATTTTAAAAAATTAATAAATGTCAGGTATAAATATTGGGAGCAGAAATCTATATCTGGAAACGTTTTATCTTATTATTATTGTTGCGAGGATCCAGGTTGAATGACAATATTAAATGAAAAATATCTACTTTTGGAAAATAGGTATACGAAGCTTTTCAGTTTTTTATAACAAAACTTTAACTATTGATAAAAAATTATATTTTAAGATAAAAAGTTTATATAAATATAGTGTCGTTCCAAAGATACTAGGTGTCAAATATTGACCATTGATGATTCCAATTAATTCCAAATAAAAAAATCATTTTCTTCAAGTACGTTTAGGTTTTAATGATTGACAAGACAAACATAAAAAACTTATTTTTACTGGAACATGTCTTGAGCGACAATTGTGTGAATTACCCCTGATTGAAAAAAAAACATTTTGAACAATATTTTTTGTTAGTGTAATGTAATGTAATTCTCCAAGTTCTTCTTAAAATTAAATTTAATACCGAATTTTCAAATTATTAATTTAACGTCAAATACATAGTTATTAAAATTAATGGTATTAAGAAATCTTGAAATCGATATTACTGAAAAAGTTTGACTTTGCAAAAACACACCAGTACAAAACAGTAATGAATTAAATATCATTAATATCTATAACAGTATATACAGTAAATATATCAAACTAGGAAAATATACTTGCTTCGCGGTTATAATGCAAAGCCGCATATTTTCAACAAGGTGTTGAAATATAAAGTGATTTGATAAAGTGATTATTTGAGCGTGCAGAATCCAACTATGATGATCAGCAAGTAAATTCAACCTAAATATTTCTCGGTTGTAATACTTTACAAAGTTACCAGTCAAAAAGTCTTTGTATGATAGCGGGAGCCGATTGCTACAATAGGAATGTTATTAATCATAATGATTTGGATATTAATTCAGTCAATGAAGAAATTCAACGGTTCATCCTCAAATATCGAGAAGACATCGAATGTCATTCTAACCTTCTCACAACCAATATTCTGGATTCCGGTCCAACCTCCAAAAGACTTTAGACTTATTAGACTGCTTCTCTGATCAGTACTTAATTCATTCAGTATATTCATGAATGAATACTGTTTTCATGAAGCAATGTACAGATTCCAGGTAACAATGCGAAGGTTTCGGTTTTCGGATAAAAAAAGGAATTTTGCTTAAAATGCTCGATGATCGTTATTAAATAATGATCATACTGATATGACGAAGTCCTAAATGCACTACATTCGTATGCGACAAAGTCTTAAATCAAATACATGTAGTCAGTATCCCATCACTGAACGTTGTCAAAAAATTTCTTCAAATGCACTGAATGAAATGAAAATTTAACAAAAGAACAGAGATTTGTTGAAACCGAAAATAGTCGACGGTAGAACGCTTCAAATACAACTCAGCTATACTAAAATCTCATGTTGCAGAAAATATGCAGTTAGTACTCTGTTATTCTCGACCCGCGATTTATTAAGAAAAGTAAGTATAGTAGGTATCGTTTATAACGACATCGGATATAACGACATATCGGTTATTGCGATGAAATTTCGAAGTCCCGACAAAGAATAATACAATTAAAAATTATAATATTATTAGAATAGCGCGTATAAGTATTAGAATATAGCGGCCTACTGTTATAACGATCAGATTTCTGGTCGTTGGTTCCTTCGACGTCGTTATAAACGATACTTACTGTATATACTACATATGTATAACAGAATGACGATGATGGTGTGATTCCTGTTCAAGTTATACTAACCGTCCAACCGTGTAACCGAATTTGACCAAAGAAAATATATGTTTAATGCAATTTAATTATTACAATACAATTAAGATTGTTTAATACTGTGTGGTCTTATTTATTAATGATTAATTAACAATTATAACTAATAGAATAATAACAATAACATAAAATACAGTTTGATATGTCTGGCGCACAACAAAAAAAGATTTTGAGATTAAATTTAAATTACCACTGATTATAAGAACAGCTTACGTTTCGTGTTAATACATGCTTAATTCATTTAAGTATGTTATTAACTAATGTTTTACAGTATCCTGATTCAGTTGAAATTTCCAAAATTTTTGCTTTTTATTCGGAAATGGTATGGACTGGAATAGTTTGAAGTGATTTTTCACCATGAGGTTGAGATTTCATTCATTGGTAGAAAGCACTTTGTAGCATTGACAGTATTATCGATAAAAAGAGACGTCAAAACCCATATAAGTACACGGTGATTCAGTTTGAACTTCCACAGGAATGTATTAAAAAAAACTGGAAAAATTACTTAGAAAAGCAAGGATTGATATTTAGTATTTTAAATTGATTCATTACAATTATATGTATATGAAAGATAATATCGTATAAATGAGCTCCTCTAGTCCTAACAGAAGACGTAATTCGTTTATCAAAATTTAAGATATCTCGACACAATGTAGGCTCAATGTCAGTTATTTCGCGTATAATCTTCTGTTTCAGCTCTGCAATGGTATTTGGTCTATTGCTCTAAACTCTAATCTTCAAATAATCATAAAAAAATAGTTCAAAGTAGTAATATTACACAATCTTGTGAGCTAACTGATGTCACTATTCTTTGAGATAACACAGCCTAAAAATTATATGCGCAATAGCGTTATGGTTTCTCTGATTGTGTGACAAGTGGATAAAGCTAAAACGTTGCAAGAAACTTCACTTCTTTTTTCTTACTTAGGGAATCGTCAACTCACATTTCGATTTATTGCTCTATGGAACTAAATCTCATTAACGCTGAGTATCAAATAAATTTCTTTTGAAACTAATCTGCTCTTCATTGTTTCGTATCATTTTGTGGGTAGTTCTTTGGACGGAGCTCACCAATCTTCCTTGATATGTTCATAGAGCCCAGCATATTTTATAAAATTTGAAGAACGACCACTGACTTATTTTGACTATTTACCAATTTGTTCTATGAAATAATATTTCTGATGTTTTCTTGAAGAACGCTGTAAATTGCTGCAGAAATGATGCAGATGTTCATGCTATTTTTCGTCCACTCTTTGATGAGCAGCAATAATCATTTTAACGATTTTCAGTGAATTATTTTGATAACTAAACCAATTTTCACCCGCACTTAAAATATGATACTTCGAAAGCATGTGTAGTCATAACCTCCTCAGTTAGATATTGATGGGAAAATTATGATCCAACTAATATGCGCCAGATATATCACAACAGTTTTTGATAACGTCATTATTGCACAAGATATAAGTAACAGTTATTGTTAATTGATCATTAACACCACATGGTATTAATTAAATTTAATTTTATTGGCTTATTATAATACGACTATTAGTTATTATTTTTATTATTAAATTATATGCCTCCTGGTATTTTCGCATACACAAATGATACGAGATTATGGATAGTCCACTGCGTTCTGATTTTCGCGAACATATTATTGAAATAATTTTGGCTGCAAAAATTAAAATTTAACATATACAGGGTGTAACAAAAGTAAGGGCCGCTACTTTAGGAGCGTATTCTACACATTAATATAAGATAAAAGTTTGAATACTTTTTTTTTCTAAATCGCTTCTTAAGAAAGTTATGACGATTTAACCCATTTTATCCTATTTACGAGTACAAAATTTAAAAAACAAAAAAAAGGGAAAGAATATTATTTTAGTAACACAAAAATCACAGAAAATGTTCAAAATAATTTCCTCCTGCCTCAATACACTTTTCTGTGCGTTTTCTAAGAGATCTTATTCACTCGCAAATACCTGGTATGTTGTTATTGTTTTGATATTTACGTTCTTTATTGTTTTTTTGGACAAATATTCAGGTGAATCATCTTACATTAACCATTATTCTTTATGAAGTTAACAGTGCTTGTCTACGAATCATTTGTTACTGCATAATGTGAGTCTCTTATACACATCTACCTCTTACTATTGAAAATAAAAC